>AWOL01S0082662.1:56302-85370 GCA_000715115.1 Nicotiana otophora | reverse complement strand
GATCAGCTCAGCAGAAGATATTGGTGCACTCCATTTGCTCCGGAGTTGCTTGTTTGGTCAGTATGATTTAGATGTGTATGATTTGGTATGACGGGGCTCTGTCCCGACCTTTATGATAATTATGTACTCTTAGAGGCTTGTAGACATATGTAGTATACGTGAAAGATTGTACGGCCTTGTCGGCCTATGTTTTGAGTTTATAACTGATGATGTTGGCCTATTAGGCCCGTATGTCACGTGTATATGATGATTTAATAAGAAAGATACGTTACGTCAGTACTCGGTTGAGTAAGGTACCGGGTGCCCGTCACGGCCCATCGCCTTGGATCGTGACATAAATAATGTCGGAATACTCTTAGGAATTCTATCTCCCAAGGCAATAGATCGTTTGTATCACTTCTTATAATGTCAGGTCAAATTGACTAATCTTCAAGTATAAGTAATCTCCCTAGTGTTCGAGTTTTGAGGTATGAGAACTCAAACGCTGGAATTATAATTTGACAGTCCCCAGTTTAATAGTCTCTGGTAGGATAGCTAGTTTCGATGTTGATGGACTTTCAAATAGTCCGGTTCCAATATAGGGACGGTACCGGAGCTCTTTTTATCAATTATTTTTTACTCTGGCCGGGAACTATGGAGGTTTCAAAATGTTGTCGAGGATCATGCCATATCTTGATTTGAGTTAGTCATACAGGCTTTGATGAGTTCTCGATTTAAAGCCTTATTACCGAAGTAATATTTACCGCTCTCTTTATAAATTTATCGCATCATATATTTTGGTTGTCCGGGTCCTTGTGGCATTTTAGCTTTGGAACCCTTAAATATTCCAAAACATAATTCTCCTTCAACAAGGCAGCACGGGACGAGACGCGTTTAGAGTTGTCGAAATGCGTGTTTGGCTTTAGAAAAGTCTCATTCTGCAAGTAATCAATTAATTTATTACGCCAATTCCAAATTAAATTAGTCGAGCTTACCTCATTTTTATTCTCCTTCAACAAGGCAGTACGGGACGAGACGCGTTCAGAGTTGTCGAAATGTGTGTTTGGCTTTAGGAAAGTCTCATTCTTCAAGTAATCAATGAATTTATTATGCTAATTTCAAATTAAATTAGTCTAGCTTACCTCATTTGTATTCTAATTGATGATAGATTGGGGATCGCCTGAATAAAGAATGACCCGATCCCGAGACTGTTTGACCCGGAAATGATATTTCTCAACAAGAGCCCAGAGTTGTTTCCGGAGTCATTGATATCAACAGTAGATTCGAGACTAGCACATCTAGCTCAATTTTCTCGGGCTGCATAAATTTCTTTGATTTGATCAATCGTTACAACATTTTTGCTCTAAGACCTCAAGCTAAGTCGTGCTTTGTAACATATGCTTCATATGTCGTTTCATTGTTTTTAATAATACAACTTTTATGAATTGTCTAACTACTTTACCCATAGGTACATTCAGCATTGTCCCTAATCCGGAACTTTTAATACTTGTGGACCTAATTTTGTAGAAGGTCCATATCCGATAATTATCCCAGAAGCAACATGTACTTCTTTTTCATCTTCGGGTAATATGTTCGAGCTAAGATTAACCAAGAAATCTACTAAACTTGTGATTTTATAGCCGTACATGGCTGACAAATAGCATCATATTCACTTAGTTCGACTACACATTTAGATAGCCTTCCTGTCTGTTCGTGTTTATGCAAAATATTGCGTAATAAAAATATAGTGACTATGGAAGGATGACATTGAAAATAAAGCCTTAAATTAAGGGCAGGTGCTATTAATGCCAACTTCTCAAAACGTAAATATGTAGTTTTCGTCTCTAAAAGGATTTTATAATAGATAGGGGATTATGTACTTTTATCTGCTTGAATTAAGATTGCATTTACTGAGACATCCGAGACAATTTGGTATACTAGCAACCATCTTTCTCCTCGGAACTTTGAAAGTAATGATGGGTTGATGTTCGCTAGCGAGTCCGGGTGATTCGTCTTTTCGGACTAAACCAACCTTTCAAATTTTTGTAACTTTATCTTTTATTATTTGGCTCCAGTTTCTTCTTTTTCTTGACCGGATTATACCGCGGGGTCAATATTGAGCATATAAACTATTACCTCCGGTGGTATACATGTTATATTAGCATAGGGGAAAGAAAAGCAATTTGTGTTAGCACGTAAAAGTTTAATCAACTTACCTTTAAATTCGGTGTCGAGTCTCGACAAACGTAAACCTTCTTATTTTGGAATTCAATGATAGTTTCTAGTTTTTCAGCATTTGACCTCGTGGCTTCTGATTCTTTCGGTTCAATGATTGTTTCCGAAAATATTTGTCTAACTGTCCATGGCTATTAATGAACCCTCTTCCTCGTAGTCTTTAATTATCTATCCCGCACCTATCTTCTTCTTTTTTCAGTTGTCAGGTGCGGTATCTTTGTAAGCAATCTCGTGGGTATTTTATCCATATTTTTCCTAGCCTTCATTCTTCTCCTGTGGATTTTGTAATTTAGCAAGGTGATTTCTTACCTGTTTGGGAAGGTCCGGATCTTTTTCAGCCCGTAAATAAAATCCTGTATCTCTTTGCTCGGACCTATTTTTTAGATTTCTGCGTTTAGATTCGGATCAACCAAGAACCACCTCTGTTTGGTTTTCGAACCTATTTTTGACTTTTGATTGAACTTTTGTGCCTTCCTCTATTTGTAGCTCGGTGTTGTAACAGTTATGCATATCATTCTCGTCGGATAGTTAGAAATTCCCGGAGGTGTTCTATCCGCTCGTTCTATTCTTTGATCTGTTTTTGTAAAGTTAGAACTAAATTTTGCAAATTAAAATTACATGATGTATCTAAACCTCCTGTTTCAGAACTGTTTGGAGTAGATTCATTATAATCAATTCCGATAATAATAGTTGAGGTACCAATATACCGATGTACATTTTCCATATTCCCTGCTTGTTACTTATCATTATCATGGCTATTCTTCCCTTTTCATTTTGCATGGTAAAGACATCTCCAGCTTGGTTGTCCTCAACTGTATTGATAGACAAATTTCGGCCATGATGAAGGTTTAAACTGAAAACAAACAAATATTAACAAAAATTGTTAGTATCTTTGGATGAATAGCAATTTTGCTTGAGGTCCCGACAACGGAACCAATTTATTTAACTAAAAAATAGTATCTTTGGTCAAAGCCTATATTTAGAAGAAATCGGGCTACTGATAACCAAATAATACCTTACTTCCTCAACAATCCGCTTGAAAACAAATACAAATAGCAATGTGAATTAGCAAAAAAGAGATAAGGAATGAAATGATAATCTATCCCTCAAATTACGTAGAAGGCTTTTTTGAAGCAAGAAAATGTAAGTATATTTCAATAGCGCTCGGAACTTGCCCTTACAAGTGAGATTCTATATCCTTATACAAGAGTATACAATTATAACGTTTCCCCCTATTTATGACGAATTCATTATGAGCATTAATGGTATTAATTGCTCATTATGGTTGATAATCATAACTGACACATTCGTAACTGTAAAGGCCTTGTAACGACTCTGATTCCCTTTCCTTATTTACTGTTGGTTCATGAATCTTCCTTCATTTTGGTCTTGATTTATTCTGCTCATGCCTCTTTAACAACTGTTTAGGCTCTGTTATTTATTCTTTACTGTCTCGTGGGTGTTTACTCTGCATCTTCCTTGCTCCATTAATTTCATTAATGGAATACGCCGGTTGTCACTTCATCATTGTTCTAAGTATCATGCTTTGTTAGCTCATTAAGGTTCCACGTGTGACACCTGTTTTTCACCAATACATTATGAGGTGCCAAAAGCATGGCCTTTGTATCATAAACGCCACGCTTTTGAAGCGTGACTTTTAAAGCAACACTTGAAAGCGTGGCCTTAAGGAAAATATTACGCCAGTTTAGACCACTTCCAGAAAAGCGTTACCTAAAGTCGAAAAGTGTGGCCTTTGATCAAATGCCATACTTTCTACTAGTTTAGGCCACACTTTTTGAAGGTGGCTAAAGGCATAGAATGTTATGCTGGGTGTAGGACTACGATTCTAAAATTATAAAATTCAGCAATATGCCCACTTTTGCCACGGGCAAAGTATGATCTTACAATTTGAACTTTTTGATTATGTGCTTGGTTATTTGCACCATTATTCTTTTTGGAAGGTCTACCATAATTTTTCTTAAAAGTTTTCTTCTTCGGCTTCAAAGAACTATTTTTATGAGTTGTAGGAGTAATAATTTGAAGTAACTAAATTTACCTTCCTAGTGACGGGTTACAAAGTGTTCTCTTCGGGTTGTAAAGTGCATCTTGGCCTCTTGCTTCTTCTTCCATATGAATCCACATTATCAATGTGTCAAGTGAAGTTTTCTTTTGCTTGTGGCGCATAGTTTATTGAAGTTCCTTACATGAGGTGAAAGTTTATCTATTATGTCATAAGTAATAATATTGTCTCCAATTTTGATATCATCGAACCTTAGCTCTCTAATAATCATTATGAAATTTTGAGCTTGCTCTACTACTGATTATTGTCCACCATTTGAAAAACGAAAAAAAAATCTGCAAGCAGCATATTTTTTCATACCTGCCTCCTCGGTATCATACTTACTCTGCAATGCTTTCCAAATTTTCTTTGCAGTAGAGTAAGTTCTATCCTAATAATTATAAAAATTATCAGATAGACAATTAAAAAAATAGTACCTACGCTAGTATGAATATCATTGTATTTTTCAACTATTCTCTTGAAGGGCAATGAGCTCATTATCATGCATGGAGGAGTTGTCCTCTTTGCTTGGGTTATTCTCAATTAAAATATATGAAACATTGAGAAGCCTTAAATAAAAAAACTAGTTTACCCTTATATCTCTTGAAATGAGTACCGATAAAACAAAATGGCTTGTTCGGATCTCCTACCTTGTTATTCGCAGATTTTTCAACTATAACCATCTGAATCTCCTTAACATTATTGTGAAAAATATAATTATAGTTGAAAAATAAAATATCTTTAGGTTGAGGCGTGCAAATCTTGCTCTCTTTAAGGAGATTCAAACTCGCTGCAGTAAAGTCTTCACTGGTCTAGCAGTAATTTTTTTGTCTTATCTCTCATATGATACAACAGCCTGATCACATTGTATGACTCCACAAACTCTGGATGAGTTGTTGAGTCCAAAACTTCACCAAAATAAACATATTCCTTCAACAAAAGTAAACTCTCTTCTTCTTTTTTTTTCACAACTTTAACCTCGCTTTTTTATAAGCACTTTATAATTTTCTTACACACCACATTATGGAAGAAAGACTCTTATTTGTAGGTGAAGAAATTTTTTCTTGGATTAAATTAGAAGAAAGTAGGATAATAAGTTATAAAATCATGAAGAAGATGGAATAATGGATGAATTAGTGTGTCATTAGTTGTAAAATATGGGGGAATAGTTACAAAAGAGTTATAGTCATTTCCTACATTATGGAGTAACGGAGAGTTATGGCAATTTCCAAGATTATGGGGTAGTTAAGAAAATATCATGACATATTTTATTTTAATATTAAAATACAATATTCTAATACTCTCGCCATAGTGGCAGCTTTTGATTAAAAAAATATTCCCTCCATTTTAAAAAGCTTGTCTTGGTTTGATTTTGCACAAACTTTAATAAAGAAGAGAAGACTTTTGAGATATGTGGCCTTAAATAAGCCATAAAATTTGTGTGGTTGTAAAACTTTTAAAACTTGTGTTCAGAAACCTGGTATATCAATTGTGTGGCTACAAATGCTTTTCATTAAAGAAATATTGAAAAGTGTCAATCTTTTTTAAACAGATTAATAAGGAAATAGTGTCAATTTGTTTTAAACAAAGGGAGTACTCAATAAATTTATTCTACATAAATTCAAGATTCAGCGAGTTACTTTCTTGTACCTATAACTAGTATTTAAGGAGTCGTTTGGTTGGGAAATAAGTTATCCCATGATTAATTATAACGGTATTAGTTATCCTAGAATTATTATTCCACCCTCCCATAGGGATAAAAATAATACGACACTCCCGGGATAGCTAATCCCGAGATTAGTTATACCGTGATATTATTCCAACCAAACGTAAAATAAACTCATTTCAAATTTAATTTCATGATTAATTATCCTTATTCTCGTACGAAACGAATATTACGACTCCCAATTTCTGCTGGAAAACGTGTGATAGTCAAAGAAACCTTTATGTGGAGTTTCACTTTCATGTTATCCAAATGAGAGAAGAACGATGCGATAAAATGAGTTTTTCTTTCTCTCCAATTGTTATTCCAATCTCGTCTTATTTTCCCAAACTGCTCCCAAAAGATTAACTTGCGTGCCAAAAATTTGAAACCTGACCTCTCATGATTTTTACCTACTTAAACGACTATTAAACCATACCCTTGGATCAATGTTTCTATTCTTTTCATTGGATAAGGCAGCATGAGCGTGCCACGACTATTCCGAGAAATAGCTCTACCCACAAAATATTTATTTCTTTTTTACTTTGAGTTTCCGGTACTTGTCCAAGAAATCCACTTTTTTTAATATTGAATGAGGATGTAGAAAAGGTCAAGTCGTTAACAGAAGTTGTATCCTAGTCAACTACTGAGCTTCAACATTCCAGCCAGTTGTGATGAAGTTGCTCCTCAGCTCACTTCTACTGTTCTACATCATTATTGTTGGTTGTTTTTGGGTCCAAACTCAAAATAATTTTAATGTTATGTGGTAGTACTAGTATATTTGAAAGAGAAACATCTAATTTATTGCAGCTGAAGTCAAAACAATTGCAGATAAGCAAGTTAATATAATTGGCCAACACATCCTCATTATCCCCTTTCCATAAACCCATCCAATTATTTTTCTTTCCTTCTAATAACATTTTCTGAAATTGAACATGCATGAATACTCTTTTAATGAATCATAATTCTTAACAAAGAAACTAGAGAACCACCAACACCCCACACCCACTGAATATCTGAAGTAAACGCCTAAAAGAATTGGTCAAAGAAGAACTAGTCAATGCTGTTTACATAACCACGCATCCTACTCAGTGACAGAAACCGTGTTGGACGTTGACTTGATCCCAAATTTTTTAAAGTCAACTAGCAGCCATTCTGTCATTAGCTACAGTTCATCCCCTCATCACTTCCTTTTATGACATTCAAAATTTCCAATCAGAATAATAAGAGGAGAATAGGAGAAAGAAGAAAAAATATCCAGAAGATGGGAAGGGTGAAATTGAACAATGATCCAACTCCAATCCTCAGACACTTCAGTCATCCACATGAATTAGAGCTATGCACCCAACTCCAAGATCTAAGCCCTTGTTCAGGATGCAGACTTCCACCATTAGGCCAAATGTACATATGCAACCCTTGCAACTTTACTCTTCATTTGAGCTGTGCTAAATTCCCACAGTTGATTACTCACCCCTCACATCCCAACCACCCTCTTAACCTCCTCCCCACGTCCAAGTACCCCGGCGGCAGATTCAACTGTGATGCCTGCAACCATCGTGGAGACGGATTCAGCTACCACTGTGGTAACTGTGAGTTTGATCTTCATGTGATCTGTGCAACTAGACCACTCAAAATCACACACCAATTGCACCAATGCTTGCTGGAACTCACCTTCAAAAATCCTTATACTGGTGCCAAAGGCTTCTCTTGTGATGTATGCCGCAAGATTGGAACAAAGCAGTGGCTTTATAGATGCCCCGCTTGTGAGTTTGATGTTCATTTAGATTGTTCAACTGCTGCCCCTAGACAGGTAGTTCAAGCACCCGCTTCACAGCTAACTGCCCTCCAGCACCACCATTCATTCCCGGGAGCGACTAACCAATTCCAGCAGCCAACTATGGGTACACAAGCAATGCCAAATCAATATATGCAGGCTCCTTTGGGTGTAGGCCAAGTGAGGCCTAACCAGTTGTTTCATAGTGCTAGTACAAGTGCAATTCCACAGCAACAGTTCCAGCAGCTTCCTATAATGCAAGGACAAGTAAGGCCAAACCAGTATATGCAGCCCCCAGGGGCAAACAATGGTTTCGGGAATGGTTTGATGAATGCTGCAATTCAAGGACTTGTAGAAGGTGCAGCTCAGCAAGTTGGTCAAACTTTCATGCAGGGAATCATAGGCGGCGGTAATAATGGTGATGGAAATGAGGGATCTTCAATCCTGGGAAGCATTTTTGGTGACTCGTCCGACACACAATACTAGAATGACATCTTTTTTCCTTCACTTTACTTGTCTGAGTAAAACAGGTCAGAGTTCGGGTTAAACATAAAACTCCGGAATGGATCACACTTTGGTGCCTTTTTTTTTTCGAGAAGTAGATACATGCTTTTGTATCTTGATGCTTGTGTTGTATTCTATAATCACTTTGTCTAAATCAGAGCCATTTACTTGAACTATGCAATGTTGCACATAAGTCCTTTTAGGACTGGTTAAATGCTATTGATCCATTATTCAGAATGAAGGTGATTATTGAGAAAAGAATGAGCCAAATTTGAAAGATCCACCAGCATTTTCCTCTTTGTTAAGATGGATGGTCCTAACCCAACATCATCTCAGAGCCAATAGTCAGGTGCTAGTGGTTTGTGGTCAGACATTTGACTTTATAGAAAGATAACCTTCTTTAAATGATAATATTTCATGGACAGGTTACCACGATCCGAGCAAACAACATAACAATCTGCATAGTATTAAGTTTTCCACATTTCAATAACGCAAAGACATCTGCATTAAACAAAAGCAATTGCACTACTAGCGTTAAGCCAACTTAGTTATGAAGAAGCACAAAACAGAGAGTGAAAGAGGAGGGCAGTTGATGGAGCATTAACTGTTGACATGTTTGATTCATATCTAGGTTGCAACCTATCCAGGAGAAGAAGGCTATAGAAACTATGTATGGAGCATCTTATCTGCATAATTAAAGCAGCAAAGGAGAAAAAGAACCTATACAATTTCAGAAATATAGATCAATACTTGAGCACGAATGCATCAAGGAAACTAAAATAATGGGATGTATCACTATTTCCTTCCCATAAGTGAAGAACAGTTCCACAAAGAAACAGCTTTTAACTATTGTCCAATTTCCAATAGCAGCATAAGGTCTAGAATCTACTTCATACTTCTAATTCTGAAGTTTAAGCCAACTTTGCCATTTATTCCCCTATTTGAAACACTTATTTCTTACTTATGTGAGAAACTCACCCATATTAGCCACCAACATATAATCTTTCTAGTCAAGTTAAATCAACTTTGACAGAGCGGATATTAGTCTTTTCACCAAACTATCTTTGCTTAGAGTTAAGTGAAGTTTTCTTCAGCCCAGCCTTGTATTTTGCTACTTGTTCTTCCCCAAAGGGTGAAATAGTTCAGATTAGAGGAATCTTCTAGCTGATATTTCGTGGCAGCCATAATTGGAGTTTCAGAAAAATGAAATTAAGAGAACTTGGTAGAAACATAAACAGATTTCACCATTCAGGTGCGTGAAGCAAAATGACACCATCCTCGGTGATTGAGAACATAGTAAGAATGATCGCAAATAAAGTTGGTTTTGAACAAAAACTCAGGATTAGTTATAGACTATACGTACGGGGAAGCAAGAGGAGAATCCAGAGAAAAAAAAATAACATTTGCCTGCTGATTTAAGTATCTTAAAATCAGGCAGATTCCTTAGCTTCTGCTGCTGCCTCCTCCTCTTGTAGCTTCTTCAAAGAGGGGGGTGGTCTCGGGATAATGCTTTTCTTCCATTTCCGGTCAAGCTTCCTGAATATCCTCTTGTTAATCCCTTCTTCAAGCTCTCTCTCCCGTTTAACCGTAAGCATCCTAGCAATCTAAAAAATTGTGTAAACCCACATCAAAGTGAAAAAAAATCAGACCAAGAAGTAAATCTATGAAGAAAAGTAACCTGCAATTACTAAAGAACAGGAAATGGAAAATGAATATGATTATACTGATAAGTGGACCTTGGGCCTAACTCAACCCCAAAAGCTAGCTTATGAGGTGAGAATTGCCCAAGACCATAAAAGAAGACCAAAGACCTCAAATCCCTCCGATGTGGGACAACTCAACATATACATTCATGAGTAATGTCAAAAAAAGAATGGGAAATAACGCATAATACATATTGGTACAAACATTTAAGACAAGTTTTTGAACAACATTGAAACCCCCTTAAGCTGGCTAAGCTACTGATTGTGGCCATCTGCTCTCGCTGAATGAATCTATTGAGATAGAAAATTCTGATGTTGTCTCACATAAATTTTGAATTCATTGTATCGAGTAAATAGATGCAATTCAAATTTACTTTCATCTTAAGTTAGACTCACAACTACTTACCAAAAAAATAAAATAAAATTAAGACTCACAACAAGATGCAGCAGTTTCATAACATTGTTAAATTCACAGGAACATCTACAGCCAACTAAGTTTCCTTAAAATAGCTTAAGCAAACACAAACAGAGGAGTAATTGTTTCCCCTAGGAGGTAATCTAATGCCACAATGCAACTATCAGTCAGAAACTTTTAGCACTATGTCTTGACCAAACACAAGCAGCTTGTGAATCTCTACTTCACCGAGTTAATTGTCTAAGATGCTCGTAACCTTAAGATTCCAAATCCTGTAAATGTCAGCCAAAGAACACTTTTTTATAACCGACAAATCCTCGAGGGAAAGTGGAGCACGGTTCAAAACCTCTAGCCTTCTCCACTTAAATACCAGGTTTTTGTTTATAGCAAGGGTTCGAACCCATAACGCGCCCCTAACCCACACATCACATGTTGTGCTCTTACCATTAGAGCAAAGCCCCGTGGGCAAATGTAGACCAAAGAATTTTGAGCTAAATCATTGTAGTGAATTATAGACAGAATAGGTTACGGCATTGATTAGACAACAGTATAGATATCCATATCCCTCAACTATTCCCTATTTTTGCAGTAGACTTTTACCAGTGACACTTACTCGTCTTTGCTTAATCATAGGCAAATATTATGTCCTCCAGCTATTTTCAGTTCTTGCTGTAAGACACAAAGCAAATGTATATCTACAGTGAACTGCTTTAATTAAAATTTGATTCCGGTTTCACTCAGAAAAAAAGGCGCAAATAAAAAAGCAAAATTAGAGAAACGTAGAGAGTACCCTTTTGCGCATTCGAAGAAACTCGCTGGACTTAAACTCATTTCTGGCCGACCTCTGAAGACGAAGCATGAAGAGCTCTCCTTTGAGGTCTACAATCTCTTCCTGAAGCTCTTCAGTAGTTTTAGTTCTAATTTCCTTCAATTCCTCTTCCCTCTTTGCCATTTTCACCATCAAAGACGAACAAGAGTGAGTGGTCCTTATATTGGACGCGCTTAGTGCACGCGCCGGAGAGGCTTGAGCAATTCGAATGCCATGGAAGGAGGAGTTGGACAGGTTAATTTTCGGAGTGAAGGTAGCACCAGAAGGCGAGGCTATGGAGAGGCTCATCATCCTTTCTGATGTTCTGCTGCTGGGAATAACGGGTTTTTACTTTCAGGATAGAATTATTATAATTTCATTTCTTTCTTTTGTTTTCGAGTGACAGGATATGGAGCAATTTGATTTATCCGCAACCCACTTTTTCTTTTTTTGGTTTTATATGACCAGCAAAATTGCACGGCATGTATCCATTTACGGTCTTAGTGAAATATCTCTATTTTTCACTTGAACAGACATAATTTTTAATATTTAAAGCTTGAAATTCTTATTTGGTGGTAGAAAGTAGAAGATTAATAATTCATTATTTATTAAAATTATTTGAATATTGATATTTATGTTTATATTTTTAGTTCAAACAAGGATTTAGTTATTTACTTTAAAAAGTTCAAAATTTCATTCTTGGACCTTATAAAGTATTGAGGAAGATAAAATTGGTCTTTTTGATTTGATATTATTTGACTAAATTGGCGAGTGGAGATTGTTTGTATTGCTATTTGAAAACTTTATTTGAAATTTGAGATCATTTAGAGCATAGTTGAGGTGGTTTGATCAAAATTGAAATTGCAAATTCTAAAAACTTTTTGTTAAAACAATATGTCAATCGGGTAGACTTCGATGAACAACTTAACACACACACACACATATATATATAGTAAATATAGCATAAACTCTACTCCAGCAGAGAAATTCCTAAAGAGCAAAATCATACAAACCTGGTAGCCTTGACGAATAACTTAACAAATAGGTAGAATAAATATAGTATAAACTCTATCAATCCGGTCGAAAAATGCTGCAGAGCAATAACTATGTTGGGGTCTAGTTTTTAAACACAACCAATTTTGGGGACATTCAGCTAAGACTAACCTCTTACAGTGTCATTCGTGTCAATCTTGCTACGACCAATACTCATTTGAGGCCCAAATAATTTGAATTTGTGACACGCAATACTTATCAAAAAAGTGTTCTTTTTTAGAAATTTTATTTATTTACAGAATTAGAATCCAAAATTTCTAACTGAGTAATTCTTTTCATCCCACCACAACACTTAGGAACCATTTGATTTGATGTATACAAAAAATAATCATGGTATAAAGGAGCTGCAAATTTGTATAATGTTTGGTCTACTTTTTTATTCATGTATAGTTAATCCTTGTATAAAATTATAGACCAATTTTGGTATAACTTGATATCACTATTAACATGGAATAACTAATTTATGCATAAGTTGTATGTGGATAAAATATCAACATGGCAATATTATCCTTATCTTTTTTCTATAAGCCTATAGAAGTCAAGCATTCAAGGGTATAATTGTAAACTTATTTTTTAAGTTTAAAAAATAAGTAAATATTTTCAATGATATCTTGCACATTCAATTTTATTGCATTGAACTAAATATTCAGTAAGAAATAATTTCTGGATTACTAATCTATATGTTACTAATTTCTACATTATTAATCCGTACATTATAATCCATGTGTAACTCATTTTCGAACCAAACGACCCCTCAGTGGTTGCAATCGCTAATTTAAGGTTGAGGATTAACTAAACATAGTACTATTCTTGGGAATGTCAATTTTCAAGCCACAACATTCCATATGATGTTCTTGGTTTTGTAGAAAGGTTACACAAAGATTGTTCTTCCTATGGTTATGTTTACTTATTCTTATGCATTTTGTATTGAAAAATTAACTCAAATAGCCGCTCACCCTACCATTTAAACTAAAAATAGTCAGTGAATGTATAATATATGCATAATTTATGTATTACATGTGTATAATTGTATATAATCAATGTATAATCTATGTATATGGTTAGAAAAAATAAACAATTAGTATGGCCAGCTATTTTTGTAAAAATCCCTTTTGTATTCCTCTTAAGAAATGATAAATAAAGTATATTTTTTACCATAATACTCATAATAATGATAGCATTTTAAAAAGTTTTGAAAAATAATTTGGAGAATAAGTAGTTAATGTTAAGGATAAAATACATAAAAATATTTTTATTCTCTTGATTTGCTAAAATGACCAAGTAAAAAAAAATATTTTTAGTACAGTGGACAAATAAAAGTGAAAGGAGAAAATATTTTTTTTATTTTAATAGTGTTAATTAGATAGACATGAAATGTAATATTCGATTTATATTGTGTTAATGATAGCAGAAAAATTGTTAAAGCAAAATGTTGGAATTTTAGTTTGATTGATAAAAGTCACACTAAAATTTAAATATCGACTAGTTCAATTTGAATTCTTGAAAATCAAATATAAATTGAATATATAGTGTTAAACATTTGACACGTCGAAAAATAGTGTTATACAAATAAAGAAAATGTAGATGATGTATTATAAAGTAAACACTAAAATATTCAGTGCATATACATGTGAGTTTAGGAGTACTTGTTGAACTGAGGTTAGGGTACTAGAGGTAGTTTCCTTGGTTATTGAGTTGTAACCTAAAAATTACTCTTTGAAGTTAATGGAGATTTAGAGAAAATCCTACTGGATAGGCCGTGGTTTTTACTCCCTTGAGCAAGGAGGTTTTCCACGTAAAAATCTCTGTGTTGATTACTTTTCCGCAATTATTCTTGTTTGAGTGTGCTAAACTAGTTCGAAGGACCAGGTTCTTTGAAAACGCGAAAATCAGGCAAGACACAATTCAACCCCCTTTCTTGTGTCTAAAATAACAATTGGTATCATAGTAGGTTCTTTCATAAAAGGCTAACACCTTAAAAGGATCTACAATGGCTGTACCACCAGATGCTCAAGAAGGACAATCAATCGTTAGGGCACCATTGTTCAATGGAAAATACTATGGATGGTGGAAGGAAAGGATGCGTGATTTCTTGGAAGGAGAAAACCTGGAACTCTGGGATATCGTTGAAAAGGGACCAAAAATTCTAATATTATTTGACGACAAGGGTGTCCCTACTGGACCAAAGCCAAGAAAAAAATACTCTGAAGAAGTTGTCAAAGGAATTCAAAAGAATACCAAAGCTAAGAAGATCTTAATTTGTGCAATTGGCCCTGATGAATACAACAAAATATCTGCATGCAGAGATGTAAAAGCTATATGGGACGCCCAACAGTGTGCTCATGAAGGTACCTCTCAAGTGAAGCAGTTAAAGATTGACATGCTAACTAGGCAATATAAACTGTTCAAGATTAAAGATGAGGAAACTATCATGGAGATGCGTACCAGGCTCACTACCATTATCAACGAATTAATATCTCTTGGAGAAGTGATTTCCCGCAACAAAAATATGAGAAAAACTCTTAGCATACTACCTTCTTCATGGGACAACAAAGTAAATGCAATTATTGAATCAAAGAATCTGAATGCAATGAATCTTGATGATCTGATTGGAAATCTGAACCCTACGAGCTAAAGCTCAATCAGGATCGCCTAGATCGACAAGTTGCTGAACCTTGCAAGACCAAGAACCTGGTGCTTAAGACAACCCACAAATAAGACGTTGAAGAAAATGATATGGCATTGCTGACTTGACGCTTTCAGAAAGTAATAAGGAAAGGTGGTTTCTTGAAAAATGGTAGCTCATCAAAACCAAAAAATGTGGAGAAGAACAATAATAATAATAGTGATGATGGCTGCTACAAGTGTGGAAAGAAAGACCAGTTCATCAACGACTGTCCTCTATGGGAACTTGAGTGGAAAAAGAATAATTTCGATAAGGGAAAGCAACAGAATAAAGATGGGGTTCCTAGATGAAGAATGACAAATAAGGAAATGGACAAAATTATGAAAAAGAAAATGACTGCCATCCAGTCATCCTCAATTGATAAGACTGATGATGATGATGTAAGTGAAGATGAGGATCAGTCACTAATGGCCAAAGAGCGTAGTGATTCAGAATCAGAATATATCTGGGCATTGATGGGAAATTTAAACTCTGGTGCTGATGAGGAAGAAGAACCTGAGGTAAGATTTCAAGACATTAAAGACAAAATTCACACCTACTCTAAAAATAAACTGATTTTGTTGTCAGGTGTCTTAATTGATTCATATCAAAAACTTTCTTGAAAATGAGCAATTGATATCTGAGTATGCATCACTTAGACTTGAACACAAAGATCTAGAAATAAGTAGAGAAAATCTTGAGGTCATTATAGTGGATCTCAAGGACCAGATTCTTGTGTTAGAAGATAAAAAGGCTGTCTTAGAAACTGAAAATAATAGATTGCTTAGTGCACCAAATAAAGGTAAGGAGCTAGCCACTAACATTCAGGAAAAACTAGAAAGTGAACTAAAAGAAACCAATAACAAACTTCTAGCTGAATCTGAAAAGGCTAGGATACTTCAAGAAAATCTAGATAAGGCCAAGTTTGAATTAGAAAAGAACTTGTACTAGACCAAATCTTCTCAGATAATATTCAAGATGCATGAAAACCACAGTAACAATAAAAAGGTTCTAGGACATACTAAGGTTAAAACTCCTTATAACTCTCATATCAAGTATGTGGACATTCCTGATAATCGCCTATGCACTCACTGTGAAAAAAACGGACACTTCATGGAAACATGCCCATTCAAAATCAAAGCAAGCCTAAACAATGTTGCATATGTTGAGAAAAGGAAATCAATGAAACATGGTCCTTTGCAGAAGGTTAATAAACTACCAGGATGGACTAAAAAGAATGTTATTCATCTTTTTACTCAAAGAAACAGACCCAAGCTAACCTGGGTTCTTAAAAATTAACCCATGAATGTTTTTGCAGGCTAAGGTGAGAGGAAGCAAGAATTGGTGGTATGTTGACAGTGCTTGCTCCCGTCACTTGACCGGAAATAGAAATAATTTCCTCTCACTAAGAGCCTATGAAGGAGGGAGTGTGAGCTTTGAAAATGAAAAAAAGGAAAACATAATCTCATAGGTAAGGAAAAAAAGAAAAAGAATGTTATAGATAATGTTTACTAAGTGTATCTCAAATGTATGACAAAGGGAACCGGGTTCTTTTTACTTCCATAAGATGTTTGGTGTCAAATGAAAACTCTAGAAACCTGGTTCTCAAAGAAAAAAGGCATAAAAATGTTTACAAAGCTGATTTCATGTCTGCACCTGAAAATGAACTTTGATGTCTTAGTGTACTAGATACTAATTCCTTCCTATAGCACAAAAGACTAGGGAATGTCAGCTTCTATATGCTGAACAAGCTAATTACCAAGGACCTGGTCCTAGGGTTGCCCAAGTCGAAATTCAACGAAGATAAAGTTTGTGATGCATGTGTAAAAAGTAAGCAGGTCGGGTCTACATTTAAATCTAAAAAGGTAGTAAGTACCTCTAGACCTTTGGAACTACTTCACATGGACTAATGTGGACCAATGAGGGTTCAAAGTAGATGAGGTAAGAGATATATGTTTGTAATTGTTGATGATTATTCTAGATTTATATGGAATATATTTTTTGCAAGTAAAGATGAAACTTTTGATATGTTTGTTACTTTTGTGAAGAAACTGCAAAGAAAGATGAACAATCATGTAGCTAGCATTAGATCTGACCGTGGAACTGAATTTAAAAATGCTAACTTCCTTGAATTCTACAATGAAAATGGTATTGATCATAATTTCTCTGCCCCTAGAACCCCACATCAAAATAGTGTTGTTGAAAGGAAAAATAAAACTCTAGAGGACATGGCCAGAACTATGTTAATTAGTAGTGGTATTCCTAAGACCTTCTGGGCTGAAGCTGTAAACACTGCATACTATATTATAAATAGATGCATGATTACGCCAATAATTGAGAAGACCCCCTATGAGTTACTAAAAGACAGAAAACCAAATGTAACACACCTAAGAACCTTTAGAAGCAAGTGTTTTGTACATAATAATGGGAAAGAGGCTCTAGGAAAGTTTGATGCTAAGAGTGATGAGTGTGTCTTCCTGGGTTATTCACCACAAAGTAAGGCCTATAAGGTTTATAACAAAATAACAAAATATGTTAAAGAAAGAATTCATGTTATCTTTGATGAATCTAACCTTTTGGATGAGAAAGGTACACAAGTTGTTGATGATGGTGAGTTTGGCCCAGCTGAAAATCATGAGGAGAAAATAAACCATGAAGTACTATAAGTTGTTGCAGGACATGAACTAGGTCCTTTGGAAACGGCTCAGAAGGTATCACAAAGGGGGGGGGGGAGAGATAGCACAAAAGATTCAAGGTGAAACTGCAGCACCTACTATCCCTGCTAAACATGAAGAGAACACTGAGAATCAAAGATCTCATGTAGGGGTTTGAAATATCAAAGCTCCCATCCTCTGACAAATGTGCTCACCCCAGTTGACTCTGTAATGGTAACAAGGTCAAAATTTAGGGATATGCCTTCTCAGCATACCTATCAATGGTAAAGCGTAAGAACAATAAAGAAGCTCTTGGAGATGCAGATTGGATGGTGACCATGCATGAAGAACTAAATCAGTTTGAATGAAATAAAGTTTGGCACATGGTTCCCAGCCCAAAGGAAAAAATAGTTATTGGAACCAGGTGGGTGTTTGGGAACAAGCTGGATGATCAAGGGAATATTGCCAGAAATAAAGCTAGATTGCTTGTGTAAGACTATAATCAAGAAGAAGGAATTGACTACTATGAAATATTTGCTCCTGTGGCCAGGATAGAGGCAATTCGAATTCTTATTGCATTTACATCATACAAGGGTTTCAAACTATATCAAATAGATGTCAAGAGTGTTTTCCCGAATGGATACTTGAAGGAAGAAGTGTTTGTTCGACATCCCTAGGTTTTGAAAGTCACGAGTTTTCAGACTATGTGTACAAGTTAGCCAAGGCATTGTATGGGGTTAAAACATGCTCCAAGAGCATGGTATAAAAAACTATCAAAATTCTTCCCGGAGAACGGGTTCTCACGGGGCAAAATTGATAACACATTATTTTTGTTAAAAAGTGGTAAGAACCTACTGATAGTGCAAATATATATTGATGACATCATCTTTGGAGCCACAAATGAATCTCTTTGTAATGGATTTGCTGAACTCATGGGAAGTGAATTTGAAATAAGCATGATGGAAGAACTAACTTTTTTTCTTGGATTCCAAGTTAAGTAGACAGAGAAAGGAACTATGATACACTAACAGAAGTACATCAAGGAGTTGCTCAAAAGGTTTGATATGGACAATGCTAAAATAATTGATACTCCTGTTGCTACTACAACCAGATTGGATATGGATGAATCAGGTACTCTTGTTGATGAAAAGAAGTACAGAGGTATGATAGGTTCCCTACTCTACTTGACCGCAGGTAGACCTGACATTATGTACAGTGTGGGGCTGTGTACAAGGTTCCAATCTAATCCAAAAGCATCACATTTGAAGGACGTTAAAAGAATTTTAAGATATCTTAAGGGCACTCAAGACCTAGTTCTTTGGTATCCCACATGAGACTCCTATGAATTGATTGGTTATGCTGATACTGACTACACTGGATACCTGGTAGACATGAAAAGCACATCAGGAATGGCTCGCTTTCATGGATCATGTCTAATTTCATGGGCATCCAAGAAACAAAATTTTGTAGCCTTATCAACTAATGAAGCTGAGTATGTAGCTGTTGCATCATTGTCACGACCCAAAACCCACTATAGGCTGTGATGGCGTCCAACGTCACCGTTAGGCAAGCCAACGGTGAACTATTACGTTAATTATTCATTTTATTACTTTCAAAATCATAAATTTTATTAAGTAAGGAAATTTATACCTTTAAAATCACGTGTACATACATAACTAGTAATGCATAAAAATAAAAGGTGATGATAATATGCAAATCCATAAGCATCAACTAGAATATCGAAAAATCCAGTATCACAAGTGCATGAGCATTTACTAAGAAATACAATAATAATACATCATATGTCTGGAATGTAAATAAGACATGATAAAGTAAATGGTACGATGGAGACTCTGTGGACTGCGATACGTAGCCTGAAATGCAGCTCACTATAAAGTCTCATTTGCAGCTGTGCCTACGCGCCAATATGTCCACCAAATGAACCTGTCACATCCTGCACATTTAGTGTAGAAGTGCAGCATGAGTACGTAAATCAACGCGTACCTAGTAAGTATCTAGCATAACCCCGGAGAAGTAGTGACGAGGGGTCGACATCGACACTTACTACTGGTCCAATAAATCAGTATGAAAAATCATAAATATATATGAAGCATAACAGTAGCAGTGAGGTACAACCAGTAACTAACATGATCTTTCAAAATTTCTTTTAACGATATAAATTTCTCAATCTCGTATCCTATATAAATAGCTCAGAAAATATCAATTGACAATATCAAATGGATAAGGAACACCATATAAAATGCCAGGCATCAGTGGAAGGATAATCTCGTGAATATTCGGGCTGCTATCGATATAACGCACGATTATGCCGAGGTCGTACGACCCGATCCAGAGTGGTGTGTACGCTGCCGAGGATTGACCGACACGAACCAGAGATGCATCTCAATATACTGTCGAGGCATTCGGCCCGCTCCACAAGAAAGGAAGGAACTTATCAAATTTACGAGACACGTGCTTACAATACAAGTACAGGAGCATAAAGTGAATATAACCTTTACCGTTTCTCAAATAATTTGCCAACAACTCAAGGTGATAAAACTCGGCCTAATATATATATATATATATATATATATATATATATATATATATATATTTCAATTATAAATTTGATTAATTAAGCTAACAAATGGAGTTCAAATAATTCAAATATTACATGATAGAATCCTGAGTCTACCCGGACATGAACATGCTTTAGCTACGTACGGACTCTCGACATCTCGTATGTACGTAGCACCCACAACTAATAACACATAACAATTACATCACCTAGGGGGTAGCTTCCCCCTCACATGGTTAGGCATAAGACTTACCTCACACCGAAGTTCTATAACCAGCTCCAATGCCTATCTAACTCTTCAATTCAAAGTCAAACGATCCGAAACTAGTCAAACAATATTCTAATCAATCAAAATATACTCCAAATGTGTATAATTTAATAATTTATAATAATTTCCAACTCCGCTCGAAAAGTCAACCCTCGGGCCCATGTGCCCGGATTCCAAAACTTCTTGAAGATAATCATTACCCATAACACTACGAACTCAAATATATAGTTTATTCCTAATTTCATGTCCAATTTCGTAGTAAAAATCCAAAAATACCAAATTCTAGATTTTCTTCAAAATCCCACAATTTCTACAAAATCTCATGTTTAAATCCTTGTAGAATCCTTGTAATTAACTAACATTATATGGGAATTATTTACCTTGCCGTAGATGACGAAAGTCTCCCCTTGAAAAACTCCAAAAATCGCCCACCCAAGTGAAAATGAGAGAGAAATGAACCAAATCCCATATAAAAATCAAGTCTGCCCAGGCCCTCTCTTCTTCACGTTCGCGACCACCTTATCGCGTTCGCAATGCCCAACTGCCCCTTCCCTTCGCGTTCGCGACCTCCATGTCGCGTTCGCGACCTCCATGTCGCGTTCGCGTAGGTTGCCTCAGCTCTTCTCCGTGTTCGCAACCTCTATGTCGCATTCGCGATGAGCAAATCCCAGCAACCCAAAAAGTCTTCTTCGTGAACGCGTGAGTCCCTTCATGTTTGCAAAGAACAAAACCACACACCAACACCAGCAGCTGCAAAACAAGGAAAAATGGTCTGAAACCACTCCGAATTACACCCGAGGCCCCCGAGTCCCCATACAATCACACCAACCAGTCCTAAACTATAACACGAACCTGATCGAGGCCTCATATCACGCCAGACAACATCAAAACAATAAAATCGACGATCAAAACCTTCCTCTCAACTTTCAAACATTCAAACTTCAACGAACGCGTCCGATTCATACTTAAACATTTCCGAATGACGCCAAACTTTACGCACAAGTCATAAATCACAATACGAACCTATTCCAAGGCTCAAAATCCCAAACAGACATCTATAACATCAAAATCTACTTCAAACCAAACTTATGAAATTCTAAAACTTTCAAAATTTCAACTTTCCAAAATAAGCGTCGAAATGCTCTCGGACCCACCTGATAGTCAATCCGAACACACGTCCAAATCCAAAATCATCATATGAATCTATTGGAACTTTCAAATCCCAATTTCGAGTTCGTTTACTCAAAATTTAAACCTTGGTGAACTCTTCCAACTTAAAGCTTCAGAATTGAGAATTTTCTATCTGAATCAACTCTGAACTTCCCGAAATTCGATTTCGACTATGTGTTCAAGCCATAAAATATGAAGTGAAGCTACTCAAGGTCTCAAACCGCCGAACGATGTGCTAGAGCTCAAAACGACCGATCGGGTCGTTACAATCATGTTGTGCTTATTTGCTATGGATCAAACAACAACTGAAAGATTATGGAATGATGATTTAAAAGGTCCCCATACTTTGTGACAATACAAGTGCAATGAATATAGCCAGAAATCCAATCCACCATAAGAGAACCAAACACATTGATATGAGACACCAGTTCTTCAGAGATAATATAGAAAAAGGGCATATAACTATGGGGTTTTGAAAAAAAGATATCGAATTGCTGACATATTCACCAAAGCTTTGAACAGGGATCACTTTGAAAGGAACCGTTTGGAGCTTGGTTTAATCAAAATGTACTAAAATAATCTTGACTTCGCTTAATGACTGATATGAATAAATAATGTGTTCAGTAAATAAATGTGTTGAAAAATGTCTAACTCAGTCTTATGATATAACATATATGCACGCATGACATGGACTCTAGGGCATAGATGTATAATCTAAAGACAAAAGTCTGGACTAGAAAATGTGTCACATCCAACATTGAGGAAACAAGTCAAAGAACCTGGTTGTTTAAGATCCAAATATCTACCCCATTTCCAATTGATTATTGTGCTTAATCGTTAAACTGTCGTGTCATTAAATCAAGTTCCCACTCACTTTGTCAATCAGTCTCTTGAAAATCTAGAAAATAATTAGTGGATCAGGTTCCAAAACTGTCAAGTCATAGGGTAATCATGATTAGATCCAGTCCGCGCGCAATTAGGGCCAGTTTCCTAAACCACCTGTACATGTCTCTGTCGCTGAATTAACTCACTCAAACCGCCACTTTTCAAAATTTAAAAAATCTGACGGTTACACCTTCACCTAATTAGAGCCGGATTAGGAACAATTAAAAGGAAAAATTAGATCCATCAAACTATTAATCACTCCCTATAAATTCCTCTTCTCATTTCATTCTCCTCATTCTAATCAAAATCCCTAAAAACCAACAAAAATTTCTAAAACCCTAAGTTCGTCTTCTTGAGAAAACCACACAACTCCATTATCATGGAAACCTCACCAAGCATAGTACTATCCCAAATTACCACTGAAACTACAAACCCTAACCCTACTGCACCTATATCCACAACCACCCAATCCCAATCTAGCTAAGAACTACCATCTCCACCAAAAGCCCCAAAACTCGTCAAGGTTAGTTGACTATTCTAATGAAGAAGATAGTGAAGGACCTGAGAGTGAGAAACAAATTATGGAGGAGCCACGAATTGAGGGGGAAGAAAAAATTGACGATTTGGGTGAGGTTGGTGATGAACAAACAGATACATCTACTGTTGAGAAAACGACTACTGTGGAAAGGGATGAACATCAAGGTGAGTAATGGTAGAGAGTGAGGTGAGTACAGTAAAGGAGGGCAAAAATATTGGTGAGGGTTTAAGCAAGGAGATACAGGAGGAAGATGTAGGAGAACATGGGAACACTATAGGCGCTGGAGTAGAAGCACCAGAAGCCCCTGGAGAATAACCAGGTTCTTTTGTTGCTGGTGAGGGAGAACTTGCTATGGAAGTTGTGACTAAGCAAGAGGCTACTCCGGTTCAAGAACCGGTTTCTTTGAACGTTAAACCTAAAAAAATCTGAGTCCCTTGATTGGACTGATTCTAAGGATGAAGAGGAAAAGGATGAAGAAGCAGAAGTTGAAATGAAAGACAGTGAAGACAGCGGTGATGAAGCTCTGGTGAAACTCATTGCTAGGTTAAAAGAGAAGTGACAAGCTGAAGAAATGTCTACTCCCACGAGGATAAAGGTTGTTGCAAAAAAAGCAGTCTTGACTCCTAGAGCTGTGAACTTAGGGGGAAGAACACTTGTGACCAGAGGAAAAAGCAAAGCATCTCTTCAGAAAGTTATGGAGGAGAATAAGAGAAAGAAAAAAGAAAGACAAGGATTCAGACTAATTGATGAGTTTGATGTAGAAGAGATGGACTTAGTGGGTGGAGATAAGGATGATAAAGAAGAGTAGGAGGAGGTTCCTCTGCAAGAAAAGGGAAAGAAGAAGGCTGAATCTTCTGCATCCGCTCCCAAAGGAAAATCTGCCAAGAAAAGAAAAGCTACACTCTCTGATCATGAAATGAAAGGAACCAGTTCCAAAAGAAGGAAAAAGACTCAGAGAAAAATTGCCATTGTTGGTAGAGAGGAGTGGTTTGTTGGGTTGATGATGCTGAAAGGAAGAGTGATATATCTTTTTGTAGTGACTATGTTTGGGATGAAGAAACTACTGGAGAAGTTGGAAATTCAGGGGTGGACTCATCTATTCTTATGCATACTACCAGTCATGTATGGTGTAATGCTTCATTTTTACATGAATTTCAAAGTGCGGGAGAATAATCAAGTGAGCACTGAAGTTAGAAGAGTGAACCCGGTTCTTGATGCAAAAATACTGGGTGAGATTTTGAATGTGCTAGTTGAGGGTTTTGACACTTATGTGAAGCATGAGTGGCCTGAGTTGGGGGGAAAGAAGGATGCCATGTACTTAATAAACAAGTACACTCAGAAGAGAGAGAAGTTGATTGATAGAAATATAGGAAAATGGGAGATAAAACCGGTTCACAAACTGCTCTTTGAATTTGTGAATAAGTTTTTACCGCCTCGTTCTAAAAGGAGGCATAAGATAGCCTACCTGGACTTGGCTGTTATGCAGGTCCTTGACCAGAAAATATCAATTAACTTCCCATCTCTGATGTTGAAGTACATGGATAGGGCTACTGATCAGGAACGAGTACTCCTGTATTTTTCATATGGGTTCGTGTTGACCAGGGTGTTTGAATATTTTAAGGTGCCCCTCGGAGGTCCTAAAATGGGTACAAATAAATATTTGTTTGATGTGGAGACCCTGAAAGAATATAATTGTATTGAATGACCACCAGGAACCAAGAGCAAAATTATGGTTACCAACCTACTTGAGGAATTGGTTGCTGCCAATGAGGAAAAAGAAAAGCTGAAATAAGAAATTGCCTCATTGAAGGAGGAAAACAAGAGGTTGGAAGAAGAAGAAAGAACAAGAAGCCTCTGCTGCAAGAATTGATAGGCTTCTGGGGATAATTCAAGGAGAACCTTCTTCCACCAAAACATCTAGTCCTCAATCCACTTAGGTTCCTAGGAGACCTTTTGTCAGTCCCTTGTCCTACACCCCCTTTATGACCAGTGTTTGTGTTTTTTTTGTTTGGTGTCATTGGCAGTTTGATGGGTTTATTCAACCGACTTTTATTTTGGGCCCCTTTGAGCTTAATATGGTACATAGTTGTTCACAAAATGACAGTCTATAATATTTCCTATTTTGGCTAATTCTAAATGTCTGGACAGTATGCTTTCGATTATCCATATATGCTTTTGATGATATGTACATGTTATTGTAGGCCCAACAGCCATGAGTTTTACATTACTGCATTCTCTCATTATGCTTACTAACATGTTGGGTCTTTTGTTGATGCCAAAAGGGGGAAGTTAGGTCTGTGCTTACAAACCAGGTTCTTGAAAATGGCTTGTACTAATAACTAGAAAATATTTTGAGTTGTTTCTTTGCCAGTCTAACAACGAAATATACCTATCCATCTATAGGGTTGCGATAAATGGAAAGGCGAGTTCCTTACACTTGTGCAAACATGGACAAACTAAAGCAATATATCGAAACTAGTTCTTGTACTGAAAGTTGGTAAACTTGGAGCAAGCTAGTTGATGGAGTCACACAGGGGTTTGTCATCATCAAAAAGGGGAAATTTATTGAACTGAGAACGTATTGTATTTTGATGATTAAAAACCATGATAAGAACCAGATTTTAGGGTCTAGTCTGCCATATGCAAGACTGTTGTGAAGATGTGACAAAGTAAGAATGTTGAACATCAAAAGAACTAGGTTTACAGAAGGCTAGCTAAAGTCACCAAGTCAGATGCGGAAGACCAGCTTTCCCATGCAAGAAACAATTTCTACAAGATCCTGCCCGTGTCCAAAAAGGAATACGTGTTTGGAGGATTTTGTGTAATAACAGGAATATGCGTTTATGGAAAATACTTGTCGTAAGCAAGAAGGATGCAAGTTGGAGTCAAATAAGGAAACCTAGTCTAAACGTAAAGGATTTCCTTAACCAAAATATTGTAGGTTTTGGAGCATTTATTGAAGAAGAATTTCGGCCAACCTTGCACCTATAATAGAAGACCTTATGCCACAATTCAAGACTACTACTATTGAGAGAAATTGTGAGAATACTTCTGACAATAGAAAAACAGATCAACAAGGTATTTTTGAAGATTAAACTTAATCAACTGAAGAACAAGTTCTTGAAGATGAAGCTGCTCGAGTTCTTTAGTTGTTAGGTTGAGTTTTGTATTCTGAGTTATAACCTATTTGCTTTCACAGAAGTTCTATAATAGGTTATTATTGATACTTTGTGTTACGCTTTCTAAGCTAGAGTCAGTTTAGAAAGGGTTGCTATAATTGGATTGATTGTAGGGGTTAGGGTACTAGAGGTAATTTTCTTGGTTATTGAGTTGTAACATAAAAACTGCTCTTTAAAGTTAGTGAAGATTTAGAGAAAATCCTACTGGGTAGGTCGTAGTTTTTACTCCCTTGAGTAAGGAGGTTTTTCACGAAAAAATCTCTATGTTTATTACTTTTCTGCAATTATTCTTGTTTGAGTGTGCTAAACTAGTTCAATGAACGAGGTTCTTTGAAAACGCAAAAATCAGGCAAGAGATAATTCAACCCCTTTCTTGTATCTAAGTAGTCTAAAATAACAATACTACATTTAAGATCGATTATACAGTATAAACTGTTTTTGGTTTTAAATTAGATAAAAGTTTGTTAATATTAATTAGCACCATTCATTTTGCCGGCTCATAACCTAGTGTTCAACTCTTTGCAGTATAATGTCGCATTAGATTATCACTTTGGAATTTAATGGCAGGATACATATACGGCCCGTTAAACTTATTCAATATTTTCATCTAGCTACCTCAATGAAGGTTTGTATATATTAGATACTTTAACTTCACTTATTATGTGTCTATTAGATACAAAAGGCTGACATATCAAAAATTATTTTTCAAACTTCTCTTAAGCGTGTGAAAAGTTCAAACATCCCATATTTTTTTAAACAAAAACCCTTTTTCGGAAACCACCATTAATGCCACCCTACCACTACCGCTCCACCATTGTCGCCACCGCGAAAGTCCTACCACTGCAACAACACACAAACATCATCCATCTCCGCATACCATCGTAACAATTCGCTTCCCTTCTACCATAGATTAACTTTACACCGCCATCATCTTTCCCGAAAGCCACCACCATCTTCTTAGAAAAGCCAACATTCTTGGCCACCATGAAAACCCCTTGAGTTATCGCAGAACCCTTTTTACCACAAATATCTTCTTTCTTCATCTCTACCAGAGAATGCCATCGACGATCATCCCTCCATTTGGTAGCGGCTGAAGGGTAAGACTGCTAAAGCCATTGTTTTAGGCCCCCAATAACAAAAGGCCCCAAAATCTATACTTTACCACATTATATATAGCATATAATATTTTTTAGTATCGTTAATAATAGATTCTAATGTTATCATTTTTTAATTTGGTCGAGGTTGTATAAATGACTGCGTAAAAAGCCAAAATATTCTTTCCCGTTAGTTTATATATATATATATATATATATATATATATATATATATATATATATATATATCTTTTTAATTCTTATATTTCCTTCCCTATGAACACTTATTTTCTTTTAATGTTTTTGCGATTCCACTTTTTAATTTCAACTCAATTTTTTTGAATTAATTATTTTATTTGTCACGTTTAATTGATCCATAGATCATTAGGCAAGTACAATTGTATCTTATTTCAATTTTATAGATTTTATAAAATAAGTTTAAGAAGCATCTTAAGATAATATGGCTTTACGCCACCAACTCTGTCAAGCCGCATTTGCCTCTATTAGCTCACCCCTTACCATCTAACAACCTACTCAACGACCTCTTAAAATTTTAACGCTCTCAAATTCATGACAAACAACACACCAACCGCCATGAGCGCACCATTAGATTTCCTCCCTAAATCCCCTCCAAAATTCTTTTAAAGGGAGTGAGAGTGGGATAAAGAAGAAATGGATTTTCTGAAAATAGAAGAAGAAAGGGAGGTTAATAGGTAGGGGAAGAGGAAAGGGAAGGTGAGAGGAAGAAAAAAGAAAGGATGTGGTGGAGTCGTTACCTTATTTTTCTCTCATTTTGCCATTCTTTATTATTAAATAAATATATTTTAATAAAGAGCACATGTCCTAGTCCATTGTGCCACAATATATCAACATCACCCACGAGATGAAGGTGAAGCAAAATATGAAGCAGAAGAATGCAGAATAGAAGGAAGTGCCTTATTGCATGTGGAACTGTTAAAATAGTAATCTAATTAATCAATATTTAAGAAATAATTCGTTAAATTAATTATAACGCCTATGATATTAAAACAGTAAGTATATTTATAATTATGTAATACTAATACTAGGTTATTAATTTCAAAATTAATACTTCATTAATTTTAAAAAAATAGGTATTTATTGATGGAAAATACTTTCAAAACATTCATTGTAAATATTTAGGTATAAATAAATTAATTTTAAAGGGAGGTTCAAAATTGGCCGTCAACACTTGGTACAAGGACATACTATGCACTTATTTATTTTACTTTTGATAGTTTCAAAATCTACTAAAAGTAACTTCTTAAGAACTTGTGTATATACATGACCACATATTCTATGCCAAAGAACTACATCTGATTTGTTAGCTTCAGTTGTTTCATTTCCTCTTGAAGTTAGAGCAACCACTTTGTCCCTTTTAGTAGTATTAGTGTATAGTAGGTAGAGTCCACCATCTTCTTTACCAATCCCCTTTACCTTCCCGGTGAAGAGCTCCTGAAACACACAAAAATCAGAAAAAAATGTGGCCGAGTACTGTAATTCTTTGGTTAGCTTAGAAACTGACAGTATGCAATAATTAAATGATCCTTTAATAAAATTATAATTAAAAGTCCCCCAAATATCACATTCTAATCTCAATAAGTAAGGGCTCAACATGTATTTATAAATACTTAAGTCATGAAAGACGTATCAGGTATAATCGGACTCTGAGTGACAACACGCATGAGTTATGCCGAGGTCGTATGGCCCGATCCATAATAATCGTGTACATACACTACCGAGGTCTTACTGCCCGATCCATGGATGCATCCTATAACACACATACA
>AWOL01S0082662.1:29683-54377 GCA_000715115.1 Nicotiana otophora | reverse complement strand
TATATATATTTGAATTTCATATTTACAACTCCAAGGTAAACCCACAAAAGAATATAAATTTTATCAATAATTAAATATTCCGCCAACTCTCTAAGTGTAAAGATTCGGCATGTCGTTTTTAGTATTACGACCCCGTTCCCCCATTTACTTCTCATTGTGTACTTTACAAATGTTATGTGACTTGTCGGGGTAGTTCGTTTGGGTCCTGTGAGGTTTCAGAATGAATTTAGACACTTAGTCTCAAGGATGAAAACCTAAGTTGAAAAGGTTGACCGGATATTGACTTATGTGTAAATGATTCCGTTATAGAGTTTTGATAATTCAAATAGCTCTGTATGGTAATTTTAGACTTAGGAGTGTGTCCGGATATTTATTTTGAGGCACGTAATTAAATTTGGCTTGAAATGGCAAAAATAGGAAATGGAAAGTTTGGAAGTTTGACCGGGGGTTGACTTTATTGATAACGGGTTGTTGGAAATTTTTTCTTCAGGTGTAATCACACCTGCGGAGTTTTGCTCACAGGCGAGACCTCATAGAAGTAAGTTTTCCATCACAGAAGCAGCCAGGCATGGGTTGAGGCAGTGATCGCAGAAGCGGGCAGGTGGACCGCAGAAGTGGGTCGCACCTGCGAGTGTGCGATCGCAGAAGCGGAAGGGCGAGAGGGGAGGCTGCTTCGCAGAAGCGGATAACTTCTTCACATAACCGAGTCCACAAAAGCGGACTTCTTGCCCGTAGAAGCAAAGGAAGTCGCAGAAGCGGAAGCTTCACCGCAAAAGCGGAGCCGCAGATGCGTCCAAGTGCATCGCAAATGCTAAAATGATGGGCAGTGTATAAATCGAAGTGTCAGAGATTTTTTTTTTCACTCTTGGACATTTCAAGCACGGGTTGGGGCGATTTATGAGTGAGAATTCATGGGAAAACGTGAGGTAAGTCACTTGTGATCATTGTAGTCAATAATATTGAATTATCATTGAGTATTCCGACTAGATTACGTGTTTTTGAGGTATAATTCGAGAATTTGGGCCTAGGGATTTGAAAATAAGATTTAAGGATTTGGAGGTCGAGTTGTTGTCAGAATTTAGTAAAATTGGTATGGTTGGACTCGTGGTTGAATGAGCATTCATATTTTATAACTTTTGTTGGATTCTAAGACGTGGGCTCTACTGTTGATTTTTGAGTTGAATTTCAGATTTTAATTACGAAATTTAGTATTTTCATATGGAATTGATTTCTATAATTCGTGTTGAATGTATAGAATTAATTGTGACTAGATACGAGGTATTCGGAGGCCAATTCGCGAGGAAAAGGCTTATCGGAATAAATAATTTCACGGTTTGAGGTAAGTAATATTTCTAAACTTGGTTCTGAGGGTATAAATCCCGAAAATACGTGTTATGTGATTTATTTGGAGGTGAGACACATGCTAAGTGACGGGAGTGTGGGCGTGCACTGTAGAAATTGTAGCGTAATTGATTCTGTGGAATTGTGTTGTCAAATAATCTTGGAATTATCCATGTACTTTCATGTGTTAAAGGAATTGAGTCGAGACTGGTATTAAAGATCACGTTTAGACTACGTCCCAATATTTTTAGGATCCACAGAGGTCGTATTATTGTTGAATTATTTGTTTAAATTGTAATTTCATACTCAATCACATCTACTAATTGCATATCATATCTCAGTCTCTGTTGTCATTCATTGATACATCATATCATCTTGTCGGGCTGATTTTCATGTTATTGAGAGTCCGAGAGACTGGAGATTTTGAGTGATATTTATGGGATCGAGCTGCACGCCGCAACATGTTTTATTTATTTATGCCTGGATCCGGCTTATTATAGCGCTTGGGCTAAAGGAACCCCTCCGGAGTTGGCACCCCATACAGTGAGTGCAATTGATATTATATTGAGGGATGAATCTTCCCTGGGCATGGATCTTGCCCAAATTATTTATATTTTTGGGATGGATTTTCCCTGGCATGGATCTTGCCTAATTATTTATATTGAGAGATGGATCTTCCTTGGGCATGGATCTTGTCTGAATCATTTATAATTTTGGGATGGATTTTTCCTGGTGTGGATTGTCCTTATACAGTACTGAGTGACTGACTGTCACTTGATATTATATTTGGGATGGATCTTTCGTGGGCTGGATTGGCCATATACAGTACTGAGTGATTGAGTATTTTGAGAGTGGGAGTACACGAGATTTCCACTGAAGTGCATCACATACAACATGTACGTTGACATGTAGATATAAAGATGTCATATTCCTCATATCATTCATAATTGATGTATTTTAATTGTACTGAGTTTAACTTTTGAACTTGAAAGCATGCCTACATTTCTTTACTGTTATTTCTATACTGGACTATACCTATTGAGCTCGTCACTCTTTCAGCCCAAAGGTTAGTCTTGTTACTTATTGAGTACATTAGGGCGGTTGTACTCATACTACACTCTACACTTCGTATGCAGACCCAAGTACCTCCGGATACGGCGGCTGCTAGAGTTTGGGGATTTATCTGTTGGAGACTATCGAGGTAGCTGCTTTGGCTTCTGCAGACCTTGACGCTCTTTCCTTTCAGTTATTTGTATTGTTCTACATTTTCAGACAGTGTTTGTATTAGTGAGACTATGTTATCATTTAGATGCTCATGTACTCAGTGACACCAGGTTTTGGGAGTGTATTTGTATCAGTATTTGTGGGATCTTTCTATTAAATCTAAATATTATGTTTTCAAAATGAAACAATTATTGTGCTTTATTGAGGTTATCGGCTTGCCTAGTATTAAATAGGCGTCATCACGACATGCGAGTTTTGGGTCGTGACAAGTTGGTATCAGAGCATAGGTTACATAGGTCACACGAGTCATGAGCAGGTTTAGTAGAGTTTTGCGGATCGGTACGTAGATGTCTATACTTATCTTTAAGAGGCTGCCAAATCCTTAGGAAAATTTCACTTTCTTGTATTCTTGTCGTGCGAATTTGTTGATTCCGAAAACTAAAACTTTTCTTCTATTCTCTCACAGATGGTGAGGACACGTACTACCGGATCGGACGGCCAGCCACCAATACCAGTAGTTAGGGCCATGAGAGGTCAAGGTTGTGGTAGAGGCCGAGGTGCAGCTAGAGCAGCACCTGTTGACCCACCAGTTGCTCCAGCTCAGGAGCAGGTTCCAGATATAGTTGAACCGGTGGGACCAGCTCAGGCACCAGCTATGCCTATTGTGATTCCAGGCCTTCAAGAGGCTTTGGCCCAGATATTGACTGTTTGCACTAGCCTTGCTCAGGTGGTTTTTGCTCAGGCCGCACCAGCCACTTCTCAGACCGGGGGAGGTACTCATACTCCCGTTGCCCGTACTCCAGAGCAGGTAGTGCAAGGACTTCAGATACCGTGGGTACTACCAGCCCAACTGGTTGCAGTTGCTCAGGCCCGGGTGGCTCATATTATGAATGACGAGGAACAGAAGAGACTAAAGAGGTTTGGGAGACTCCATCCTCCATCATTCAGTGGAACTAAGTTAGAGGATGCTCAAGATTTCTTGGACAGATGCCAGTGGATTCTTCATACAGCAGGTATTCTGAGACCAGTGGGGTCTCATTTACTACTTTTCAGCTAACCAGAGCAGCCTTCAGATGGTGGGAGACTTAATAGAGGAGCAGACCAGTTGGTACAACACCACTTTCATGGCATGCGTTCTCCGTATTATTCCTGTAGAAGTTTGCACCACATACCCGCAGAGAGGAACTGCGCAGGCAGTTCAAGCACTTACGTTAGAAGGACATGTCCGTGACCCAGTATGAGATGCGATTTTCAGAATTGGCTCATCATACAATCTGGTTAGTTCCCACTGAGAGGGAGAAGATCAGGAGGTTAATTAATGGCCTCAACCAGCAGTTCTGCTTTGATATGGCTCTGGAAATATAGTAGGTGCTAAATTCGACGAGGTGGTTGACAGTGCTCGACGACTAGAAATGGTCCGTACTCAGGAGCGTGAGGAGAGGGAGGCCAAGAGGTCCCGTGGTCCAGGTAATTCCAGCGGTGTTCCTTCTAGGGGACAGTCCTATCACAGCAGGGGTCGACCTTATAGGCACACTCAGATGGCTCGTCCAGCTCATCATGGCGCATCAGCTAGCCATAGTTCATACAGTGCTCGACCGAGTCAGTCTTCTCTTACTGAACTTCTAGCTCAGAGTTCATCTCGTACATCATCAGTTCAGGGTTCATTTGTACCAAGTTCTTCTGGTAGTTATTCTGGTTCTCGAGGTCCACCTCAGTACTTGCCGACATTTTCAGAGAGGGGTTGTTTTGAGTGTAGAGAGTTGGGTCATGTGAAGAGATAATGTCCCCACTTGTCGGGAGGTCTAGTTTAGCAGAGGAGTCACGCTGTGACTCCCGCACCAGTTATTTCACCACCTACCTAGCCATCACGGGGTAGGGCACATGCAGCTAGAGGTCGCCCTAGAGGGGGAGGCAGATCAGGCGGAGGTCAGGCTCAATTTTATGTTATTCCTGCCAGGCCAAAGACCGTTGCTTCAGATGCAGTGGTTACAGGTATTGTTTCAGTGTGCCACAAAGATGCTTCAACTTTATTTGACCCTGGTTCTACTTATTCTTACGCATCATCCTATTTTGCTCGTTGTCTGGAAATGCCCCGTGAGTCCTTAGTCTCACCTGTTCGTGTATCTATGTTAGTGGGCGATACTATTATTATGGACCATGTGTATCGGCCGTGTGTGGTAACTATTGGGGGATTGGAGACTAGAGTTGATCTATTATTGCTTAGTATGGTTGATTTCGATATAATCTTGGGTATGGATTGGTTGTCTCCGTGTCATGCTATTCTGGATTGTCACGCTAAGATGGTGATGTTGGCGATGCCAGGGTTACCAAGGATCGAGTGGAGAGGTTCTCCAGATTTAGTTTCCACTAGGGTAATTTCTTACTTAAAGGCCCAACAAATGGTTGGGAAGGGGATTTGGCCTTTGTGAGAGATGTTGATGCAGATACTCCTACTATTGGTTCTGTACCGGTAGTGCGAGACTTTTCAAATGTATTTCCTGTAGACCTGCCGGGTATGCTACCTGACAGAGATATTAATTTTAGTATTGACTTGGTGCCGGGTACTCAGCCCATTTCCACTCCTCCATATCGCATGGTACCAGCTGAGTTGAAGGAATTGAAAGAGCAACTTTAGGAACTTCTTGATAAGGGGTTTATTAGGCCTAGTGTGTCGCCTTGGGGTGCACCAGTTTTATTTGTGAAAAAGAAAGATGGTACTATGCGGATGTGCATCGACTACAGGTAGTTGAACAAAATTACAATCAAGAACAAGTATCCTTTGCCACATATTGATGATTTATTTGACCAACTTCAAGGAGCGAGGGTGTTCTCTAAGATTGGTTTGAGGTCTGGGTATCACCAGTTGAAGGTTCGGGATTCAGATATTTTAAATGCGGCATTCAGGACCCGTTATGGTCACTATGAATTTCTCATGATGTCTTTTGGGCTGACCAACGCCCTAGCAGCGTTCATGCACTTGATGAATAGTGTATTCCAACCATATCTTGATTCATTTGTCATAGTATTTACTGATGATATCCTGGTGTACTCACGTAGCCAGGAGGTGCATGCACATCACTTAATTATTGTATTACAGGGATTGAGGGAGGAGAAACTTTATCTTAAGTTCTCCAAGTGTGAATTTTGGCTTAGTTCGGTGGCGTTATTAGGGCACATGGTTTCCAGTGAGGGGATTCAGGTAGATCCGAAGAATATAGAGGCAGTTCATAGTTGGCCTAGGCCATCCTCAGCTAATAAGATTCAGAGTTTTCTCGGCTTGGCCGGTTATTATCATCGCTTTGTGGAGAGTTTCTTGTCGATTGTCGTGCTTATGACTAAATTGACCCAGAAAGGTGCTCCATTCAGGTGGTCGGATGAGTGTGAAGAGAGCTTTTAGAAGCTCAAGACTGCCTTGACCACAACTCCAGTTCTAGTTTTACCTTCAGCTTCAGGCTCTTAAACAGTGTATTGTGGTATTTCTCAGATTGGTATTGGGTGTGTCTTAATACAGGAAGGTAGAGTGATTGCTTATGCTTCGCACCAGTTGAAGCCACATGAAAAGAACTACCATGTTCATGATTTAGAGTTGGAAGCCATCGTTCATGCATTAAAGATTTGGAGGCACTATCTCTATGGTGTGTCTTGTGAGGTATTTACAGATCATCGGAGTCTCCAGCACTTGTTTAAACAAAACAATCTAAATTTGAGACAGCGGAGATAGTTGGAGATGCTAAAGGACTATGATATTACTATTCTGTATCATCCTGACAAGGCCAATGTGGTGGCCGATGCCTTGAGTAGAAAGGCGGTGAGAATAGGTAGTCTTGCATTCATTCTTGTTGGTGAGAGGCCTCTTGTAGTTGATGTTCAGGCCTTGGCCAACCAGTTCGTGAGATTAGATATTTCGAAGCCCAGTCGGGTTCTAGCTTGTGTGGTTTCTCGGTCTTCCTTATATGACCGCATCATAGAACGCCAGTACGATGATCCCCATTTGCTTGTCCTGAAAAACACAGTTCAGCACAGTGATGCTAAAGAGGTTACTATTGGTGATGATGGGATGTTGAGGATGCAAGGTTGGATTTGTTTGCCAAATGTAGGTGGGCTGCATGAGTTAATTCTTGAAGAAGCCCATAGTTCGCGGTATTCCATTCATCTGGGTGCCGCTAAGATGTATCAGGACTCGAGGAAGCATTATTGATGGAGAAGGATAAAGAAAGACCTAGTTGGGTTTGTAGCTCGGTGTTTAAATTGTTAGCAGGTGAAGTACGAGTATTAGAGACCAGGCAGATTACTTTAGAGACTTGAAATCCCGGAGTGGAAATGGGAGCGTATCACCAAGGACTTCGTAGTTGGACTCCCACGGACTTCGAGGAAGTTTGATGCTATTTGGGTGATTGTGGATCGGTTAACCAAGTCCGTACGCATTTTATTCCAGTTGGTACTACTTATTCTTTGGAGCGGTTGGCTAAGATTTAAATTCGCAAGACTATTCGCCTTCACGGTGTGCCAGTGTCTATCATTTCAGATCGGGGCACGCAGTTTACATCACAGTTTTGGAGGGTAGTGCAGCGAAAGTTAGGCACACAGGTACAATTGAGTACAACATTTTACCCTCAGATGGATGGATAGTCCGAGCGCACTATTCAGATATTAGAAGATATGTTATGCGCTTGTGTTATAGATTTTGGGGGTTCTTGGGATCAGTTTCTGCCACATGTAGAGTTTGCCTATAACAACAACTACCAGTTGAGCATTCAGATGGATCCGTATGAGGCTTTGTATGGGAGACGGTGTCGGTCTCCGGTAGGTTGGTTTGAGTGGGGTGAGGCTAGGCTATTGGGTACTGATTTAGCTTAGGATGCTTTGGAAAAGGTTAAATTGATTCAGGATCGACTTCGCACGGTGAAATCTAGACAGAAGAGTTATGCCGATCGGAAGGTTCGCGATGTTGCTTACATGGTAAGAGAGAAGGTACTACTATGAGTTTCGCCTATGAAAGGTGTTATGGGGTTCGGGAAGAAGGACAAGTTGAGTCCTCAATATATTGCACTTTTTGAGGTACTTGAGAGGCTTGTAGATGTGGCTTACAAACTTGCATTGCCTCCTAGTATATCGGGTGTTCATCCAGTGTTTCATGTATCCATGCTCCGGAAGTATGTCGAAGATCCGTCTCATGTTTTGGATTTCAGTACAGTGCAGTTGGATGGTTACTTGACTTATGATGTGGATCCGATGGCCATTTTGGATAGGCAGGTTCGAAAGTTGAGGTAAAAGCACATAGCCTCAGTGAAAGTGCAGTGGAAAGATCATCCAGTCGGAGAAGCTACCTGGGAGACTGAACGGGAGATGGAGAGTAAATATTCACACCTATTTGAGACTCCATGTATGATTCTAAACCCGTTCGAGGACGAACGTTTGTTTAAGATGGGGAGAATGTAACGACCCGGCCGGTCGTTTTGAGTATTACAACCCTATTCCCCCATTTACTGCTCATTTTGTGCTTTACAGATGTTATGTGACTTGTCGGGGTAGTTGGTTCAGGTCTGATAAAATTTCGGAATGAATTGAGACACTTAGTCTCAAGAATGATAACCTAAGTTGAAAAGGTTGGCAGGATGTTGACTTATGTGTAAACGATTCCGGAATAGAGTTTTGATGATTCCAATAGCTCTGTATGGTGATTTTGGATTTAAACTCGGATAATTATTTTGAGGTCCGTAGTTAAATTCGGCTTGAAATGGTAAATATAGGAAATGAAAAGTTTGGAAGTTTGACTGGGGATTGACTTTATTGATAACGGGCTCAGAATCAATATCTGAAAATTTTCATAGGTCTGTTATGTCATTTATGACTTGTGTACAAAATTGAAGATCAATCGGACTTGATTTGATAGGTTTCGGCATAGAATGTAGAAGTTGAAATTCGTTAGTTTTCGTTAAGCTTGAATTAGGGTGTGATTCATGTTTTAAGCGTTGTTTGATGTGATTTGAAGCCTCGACTAAGTTTGTATGATGTTTTAGGACTTGTTGGTATTTTTGGTTAGGGTCCCGAGGGCCTCGGGTGGATTCCGGATGGTCAACAGATCAAAATTTGGACTTAAACAGCTGCTGGAAAATTTTGCCTTCTGGTGCAATCGCACCTACGGAGTTTTTCTTGCAGGTGCGACCTCGCAGAAGCGTGTTTTACATCACAGAAGTGGCTAGGCATGGGTTGAGGCAGTGATCACTGAAACGGGCAGGTGGACCACAGAAGCAGTTCGCACCTGCGAGTGTGCGATCGTAGAAGCAGAAGGGTGATAGGGGAGGTTGCTTCACATAAGTGGACAACTTCTTCGCAAAAGCGAGTTCGTAGAAGCGGACTTCTTGTCCGCAGAAGCGAAGGTAGTGGCAGAAGCGAAAGCCTCACCGCAAAAGCAGAACCGCAGATGCGAAAATGTTGGGCAGTGTATAAATCGAAGTGTTCGAGATATTTTCTCACTTTTGGACATTTCAAGCACGGGTTAGGGCAATGTTTGAGCAAGAATTCACGGGAAAACTTGAGGTAAATCACTTGTGATCATTGTTAGTCAATAATATTGAATTATCATTGAGTATTCCGACTAGATTACGTGTTGTTTAGGTGTAATTCGAGAATTTGGGCCTAGGGAATTGAAAATAAGATTTGAGGATTTGGAGGTGGAGTTGATGTCGGAATTTGGTAAAATTGGTATGGTTGGACTCGTGGTTGAATGGGCGTTCATATTTTGTAACTTTTGTCTGGTTCCAAGACGTCGACCCCATTGCTGATTTTTGAGTTGAATTTTAGATTTTAATTGCGAAATTTAGTATTTTCATATGGAATTGATTCCTATAATTCGTGTTGACTGTATCAAATTAATTGTGACTAGATACGAGGCATTCAGAGTCTAATTCGCGAGGCAAAGGCTTATTGGATTAAAGAATTTCATAGTTTGAGGTAAGTAAAATTTCTAAACTTGGTTATGAGGGTATAAACCCCGAAAATACGTGTTATGTGATTTGTTTGGAGGTGACGCACATGCTAGGTGATGGGAGTATGGGCGTGCACTATAGAAATTGTAACGTAATTGATTTCGTGGAATTGTGTAGTCAAATAATCTTGGCATTATCCATGTACTTTCATGTGTAAAAGGAATTGAGTGGAGACTCGTATTAAAGATCACGTTTAGGATACGTGCCGATATTTTTTGAACACACAGAGATCGTATTGTTGTTGAATTATTTGTTTAAATTGTAATTTTATACTCAGTCACATCTACTAATTGCATATCATATCTCAATCTCTGTTGTCATTCATTGATACATCATATTATCATGTCGGATTGATTTTCATGTTATTGAGATCCCGAGAGACTGGAGATTTTGAGTGATATTTATGGGATCGGACTGTACGTCGTAGCATGTTTTATTTATTTATGCCTAGATCTGGCTTATTATAGCGCTTGGGCTGAAGGAGCCCCTCCGGAGTCTGCACCCCACACAGTGAGCGCAATTGATATTATATTGAGATATGGATCTTCCCTAGGCATGGATCTTGCCCGAATTATTTACATTTTTCGGATGAATTTTTCCTGGCATGGATCTTGTCTAATTATTTATATTGAGAGATGGATCTTCCCTAGGCAGGGATCTTGTCCGAATCATTTACATTTTTGGGATGGATTTTCACTGGACTGGATTGGCCTTATACAGTACTGAGTGACTAACTGTCAGTTGATATTATATTTGGGATGGATCTTCCCTATGCTGGATTGGCCATATACAGTACTAAGTGATTGAGTATTTTGAGAGTGGGAGTACACGAGGTTTCCACTGAGGTGCATCATATACAACATGTACGTTGACATGTAGATATAAAGATGTCATATTCCTCATATCATTTATAATTGATGTATTTTACTTGTACTGAGTTTAACTATTGAACTTGAAAGCATGCCTACATTTCTTTACTGTTATTTCTATACTGGACTATACCTGTTGAGCTCGTCACTACTTTCAACCCAAAGGTTAGTCATGTTACTTATTGAGTACATTGGGTCGATTGTACTCATACTGCACTCTACACTTCGTGTGTAGACCCAGGTACCTCCGGATACATCGGCTGTTAGTTTTCGGGGATTTATCTGTTGGAGACTATCGAGGTAGCTGTTTTGGCGTCCGCAGACCTTAACTCTCTTTCCTTTCAGTTATTTGTACTGTTCTATATTTCCAGACAGTGTTTGTATCAATTAGACTATGTTATCATTTATATGCTCATGTACTCAGTGACACCGGGTTTTGGGAGTGTATTTGTATTAGTATTTGTGGGGGTTTTTTATTAAATCTAAATATTATGTTTTCAAAGTTAAAAGATTATTGTGATTTATTGAGATTATCGACTTGGGTAGTATTGAGATAGGCGTCATCACGACATGCGAATTTTGGGTCGTGACAATAAGTAATGAAGCTCGATTCAACATAATCTTTAATCAAGTTTTACGTATTAATGCACGCACTTAAACAAGCAAGTTAAGTTTAAACAGTGCAAGTAATAGCATAATAAAGACCTATGTCTACCGGGACATAACATAAATTTTTAGCTACGCACGAGATCTCGTCACTTCGTGCGTACGTAGCTCCTGTAATTAATAGCAAATAATAATTTAAATACCTATGGAGTTAATTCCCTCTTACAAGGTTAGGCAAGAGACTTATCTCGTTTCCAAGTCCACTTTCCAGTCCACAAATTACTCTAAAAGCCTCAAGTCGGTGCCGAACAATCCAAAACTAGCCAAAGGTTGTACAAACTAATCAATAATTGCTCAAAAGTTTATATTTTAACTGTTAGAGTGATTATGCAACCCACTTTGAAAGATTCCTAAAATTCACCCCCGGGCCTACGTGCCCGAATTCCAGAAATTTTCGAAGATAAATATTACCCATAACCTCCCCAACTCAAATATATAATTCATTCTAATTTCCATAACCAAATATGTGATCAAATCTCAATTTTAGTTAAACCCTAGGCTCTTCACAAAATCTCACAAGTTTTACTAATTTTCATATTTAATCTACCTATAATTCGTGTATTTAATTTAAGAATGGGTAGAGTTTACTTACTTTGTGATCCTGATGAAAATCCCCCATTAAAGTGCTCTCAAATTCGCCCAAGACCAAGTGAAAGTGTGTATAAAATAGGCTAAATTCCGAATTACATGCACTCCACTGCCCAGGGACTTCGGCACCTGTGGTCGGAATCTTCACTTCTATGGAACCGCTTCTACAGTCAGTCGTCCGCATCTACGAAAAACACTCAACTCCCGACCAGTCGCACCTGTTGCCACGTTTCGCATCTGCGAGCTCGCTTGTGCGGTTCATCACCCGCACCTACGCATCCGCACTTGCGGATCACCTCACGCATCTGCGACCAAGGCCAGGCTGCCTCGATCTGCATTTGCGGACCCTTTATCCCATAAGCGCTTTTTCTTCTGTGGAAAGTCACTCACTTCTGCGGACCTCGCTTACTCCTTGCCATTCCACACCTGCGACCAAGGCGCCTCACTTGCGACACTCCCACCGCAGGTGCGAATGCACCAGATACCAGAAATCTTCAGGAGCTTACCAAAGTGCAACCAAGCTCCGTTGACTATCCGAACCCCACCCGAGGCCCCCGGGACCTCGACCAAACATGCCAACAAGTCTTAAGTGATTCTACTTCGTATCCTATTTTCTTAGTAATATTGTAAGTCTTATTCTTCATATTTTTGGTGCGTGACATCATGAAACGACGACAAAACGATACAATCTATCCAAACATTGTATTCATCAAATAATACAATAAAGATACAGTATAATACGATACATTATGAAACGGCATGAAATAACTATCCAATTTTGATAGGCGAAAATTGCAAAACAATATGATCTCTTGGAGGCACAAGCAAAAATATAATAGTAGTAACGTAGGTGAACTGAGAAAGAAATTGAATATTGTGAAAACTAAGAAAGAAAATGAAAAGGTTTACATAATATTTAATGACAAAGTGGGTTGCTCTGATGGTAAGCACCCTTCACTTCCAACCAAGAGGTTGTGAGTTCGAGTCACCCCAAGAGCAAGGTGGGGAGTTCTTGGAGGGAAGGATGCCGAGGGTCATTTGGAAACAGCCTCTCTACCCCTGGGTTGGGGTAAGGTCTGCGTACACACTACCCTCCCCAGACCCCACTAGTGGGATTATACTGGGTTGTTGTTGTTGTAATATTTAATGACAAAGTGGGTTGCTCTGATGGTAAGCACCCTTCACTTCCAACCAAGAGGTTGTGAGTTCGAGTCACCCCAAGAGCAAGGTGGGGAGTTCTTGGAGGGAAGGATGCCGAGGGTCATTTGGAAACAGCCTCTCTACCCCTGGGTTGGGGTAAGGTCTGCGTACACACTACCCTCCCCAGACCCCACTAGTGGGATTATACTGGGTTGTTGTTGTTGTAATATTTAATGACAAAGTGGGTTGCTCTGATGGTAAGCACCCTTCACTTCCAACCAAGAGGTTGTGAGTTCGAGTCACCCCAAGAGCAAGGTGGGGAGTTCTTGGAGGGAAGGATGCCGAGGGTCATTTGGAAACAGCCTCTCTACCCCTGGGTTGGGGTAAGGTCTGCGTACACACTACCCTCCCCAGACCCCACTAGTGGGATTATACTGGGTTGTTGTTGTTGTAATATTTAATGACAAAGTGGGTTGCTCTGATGGTAAGCACCCTTCACTTCCAACCAAGAGGTTGTGAGTTCGAGTCACCCCAAGAGCAAGGTGGGGAGTTCTTGGAGGGAAGGATGCCGAGGGTCATTTGGAAACAGCCTCTCTACCCCTGGGTTGGGGTAAGGTCTGCGTACACACTACCCTCCCCAGACCCCACTAGTGGGATTATACTGGGTTGTTGTTGTTGTAATATTTAATGACAAAGTGGGTTGCTCTGATGGTAAGCACCCTTCACTTCCAACCAAGAGGTTGTGAGTTCGAGTCACCCCAAGAGCAAGGTGGGGAGTTCTTGGAGGGAAGGATGCCGAGGGTCATTTGGAAACAGCCTCTCTACCCCTGGGTTGGGGTAAGGTCTGCGTACACACTACCCTCCCCAGACCCCACTAGTGGGATTATACTGGGTTGTTGTTGTTGTAATATTTAATGACAAAGTGGGTTGCTCTGATGGTAAGCACCCTTCACTTCCAACCAAGAGGTTGTGAGTTCGAGTCACCCCAAGAGCAAGGTGGGGAGTTCTTGGAGGGAAGGATGCCGAGGGTCATTTGGAAACAGCCTCTCTACCCCTGGGTTGGGGTAAGGTCTGCGTACACACTACCCTCCCCAGACCCCACTAGTGGGATTATACTGGGTTGTTGTTGTTGTAATATTTAATGACAAAAACACTAAAAAAAAATTCACTTGATTTCTTTCATGAATTTTGCATTTACATGTTAGGAGTTCATTTTTAAGGAACACAAATATCTTTTCTTTTCAGTTTTACCCAAGATTAATAGGAGTGAGAATAAAACAAAAAATTAGGGTAAAAAATGGGGCCCCCTAAAATTGGGGCCTAAAGCATGGGCTTTAGTGGCTTTACGCAAAAGCCGCCCATGAAAATTGGGCAGGCATTCCTCTTTGCTAATCTCAATCTCTCTCTCTCCCCCCAAGAGAAACGAGAAAATAGGAAGCCTATAGGGAGGGTTCAAGAGTCTGCAGTGAATCTCAAGAACTAGGTTGTATTATATATAATTACTGTATATTTTTTCTTTCTAAGATGGTAATCTCGTCCCTCTTTACGTTCTGGTGAATTTAATAGATTTTAATCTTAGGTCATTCTCAAATTCTTCCTATTAAATCCGGAGCTGTAAAAATCACTATACACTTTATATTTGACTTTGAATTTGTCCTTCTGATATATATAAAATCATAATGAAAGGATTGGCATCTTTTGTTTATAATTATTGGATTTTGTCGTTGTGTGCACAATTGTCATTTATGTATTAATTTCACAGTCCAACTGATTTTGGTAAGAAAGCAACAAGAAGCAAAACGTCAAAGGAAGGCAATTAGGAAAGGTTACAATCTGACAAGACTGAACAGGAAAAGGTTTTGTGCAAGAAATAGATTATTAACCCTAAAACTGCAACCTTCTCTCTTTTATTGGTGAAGAATAATAATACTTAGTAAATTTAATTAAAGTAAATTTTGGATAGTTTAATTTTATTATGAAGCATTTTATTGACGGCTCAATTAATTAATATGTCAAAACTTGAACCGACACGCCCATTTCACGCAATGAGTGTCAATTTTGACCTTTTTATCCATTAAAGTGGGCAAACTTTAGTGAGAGTTTGTTGCCGGAAAAATTACTTCGGCCCCGACAAGTCGTAGTGTTCAGATAGAGGCTCAAAGTGAAGGAAACAATAGGATATAGGATATGTCTGAATATATTAACTTTAGAATATCAAACTCCTTTTATTCTTCTTAAAGTGAAGGCCACTAATGAGGACATATGCACATATAATAATACACACAAATTCTAGCCAATTGTCATGGTTCTTTCTTTGTATAAATATAGAAATAACATTGCACATATGACACCATGAGAAATAGAAAAATATTTTCCATACCATCTTTCTTGAATTTCTTCATGGTATCAGGAGCAATACCTCACTGATTTTCTTTCAATTTTACTTTCCAAATATCTTTTCATTTCTTTTCTTTGAACACCAACAGAATGGGTACCGAAGAACAGTCTTCCAAATCTAAAACTGAAATTGATGTCTCACATCCTTATTTCCTCTCTTCCTCTGATTCTCCTGGTATGAATCTCATCAGCACTACCTTTGATGGGACCGGCTATGAAAATTGGAGAAGGGGAGTCCTTATCTCTTTATCTGCCAAAAATAAATTGGATTCATCAATGGAACTTGTGCAATGTCAAAGAAAGATTCATCTTTATTAGTTCAGTAGACACGTTGCAATGATATGGTAATAGCATGACTACTTAATTCTCTAAGCAAAGAAATAGCTGAGTGTTATTTACTCACAGACAACTGCAGATCTATAGAATGAACTATAGGAAAGGTATGGACAAGATGATGGTACAAAGCTATTTCAGCTTCAAAGAGAGCTGAACAATATCAATCAAGGAGCTAGTGATGTAGCTGCTTATTTTACCAAACTGAAAAGGATCTGGGACCAACTAAAAGAACTCAATACTTTCATGACATGCGGTTGTGAGTGCAGTTGTGGAGCTAAGGAGCACAATCACAAGATTCTTGAGGATCAGAAATTAATATAATTTTTGATGGGGCTAAATAAGATCTACAACGCAGTCAGAGAAAATGTGTTGATGATGAAGCGTCTCCCTACCACAGCACAGGTTTACTCTATCATTTTACATCAAAAGTCACAAAGAGAGGTACATTCTACTCATCAAATTCCTAATGACTCTTCTGCTTTCATGACTGAGCAGAAATGGACTCCACAAAAGAAAGTTATGGAAACTAAAGGAGCAAGTCACTATCCAGCAAGAAAGAATGATTTATATTGCAGATATTGCAAGAAAACAAGTCATAAAAAGAGCAGTGCTATAAATTAGTAGGATATCCTCAACACTTCAAGATTAACAGGCAGAACAGGAGAAATTTTGGAAACCAACAAGCAAATGTTGGAGAAGTTGATGAATCTCTCACCTCAGGAATTAGAGAAAATGCAGTCTCAAATATGGTTACTAGCCAAGGGTTCTCTAAGGAGCAATGTGACAAGTTGATTCAATTATTCCAATCTATGCAGGGAGATGGTTCTATTGCCTCAACTTCTGAACCCACTACAAGTGCAAACTTGACTGGTATTGAAGCTAACTGCCACATTTTCACTTCATCTTTTCTAGTATTCCTAGAGTTCCTTGGATAATTGACTCTCGTGCTATACAACACATGACTTTCAATGAATTCCTGTTACATAATGTCGTAGTACTTAGAACACATATATCAATTAATTTACCTAATTCATATAAAATAAAAATTACTTGTATTGAAAAGCTTCAATTGTCTCCTGGTGTTGTGCTTCATAATGTGCTCCATGTTCCAACATTCAAGCATAACCTTCTTTTAGTCAAGAAACTATGTGAGCAATTCAATTGTAGTCTAACATTTGACAAAATTGGTTGTTATTTATAGGTCCCTTCCTTGAGGAAGGGTCAAGTTTTTGGTGATGCCTCTACTGCTCTTTACCTGGTGCAGATTAACTCTCTTCAAATCCAAGCCACACCTATCAAAAGCATTGCTACAGTGTCTTCTTCCAACAAGCTGTCCAAGTCAAGTTGTTTAGAATATGTTTCTTTTCCTGTTTCTATTTGTCAAAGGCCTTTGTGCCTAAGTCTTCAGAGTCATGTTATTCTCGTCTGTCAGGAAAATTTTAGTAATAATAAAAGTATTACTGAATTAGAGAGTTTGTGGCATAATAGACTGGGACATTTGCCATTTCATGGAATGAAACATATAAAATGATTACTTATAAAGTTCACAGAAAAGAAAGAATTCCCCTGTACCATTTATCCTTTAGCTAGACAGTCTAAACTCCCTTTTCCCATTAGCACTATCAGTTCTAAAATAATATTTTGATTTGATTCATATAGACATATGGGGACCATAAAAAACTCCTACTTACAAAGGGGAGAAGTATTTCTCACAATTATTGATAATTTCTCCAGAAGCACTTGGACATTTCTTCTCAATACTAAATCTAGTGAATTTCCCACATAAAATCCTTCTTAGCACTTGTTGAAAGACAGTTTTCTGCTAAGGTTAAAGTTATAAGATTTAATAATGCTTTTGAGTTAGGTGCATGACAAATTCCTAAAGACTTCTTCTCCTCACAAGGCATAATCCATCAAACCTCTTGTGTTGCAACACTATAACAAAATAGTGTTGTAGAGCGCAAATATAGGAACCTTTGAAAATTTGTAGAGCCCTTCTTTTCCAATCACATGCCCCTAAGAAATTTTGGGGGGACTCTTTGTTGACTGCCACCTACTTGATAAACAAGTTTCCATATAATGTACTTCAAAATAGATCACCATATCAGGTTCTTTTTGATAAACTACCAGATTATCACTCTCTTAAGCCTTTAGGATGTTTATGTTTTAGTTCTACCTTGTCTCGACATAGGGATAAGCTTGATCCTAGAGCAATCCCTAGTGTTTTTCTTGGATATCCATTTGGGAAGAAAGGGTATAGGATTCTAACTTTACTCTCTAATCAGGTCATTATTTCTAGGGATGTGAGATTTGCTGAAACTATTTTTCCTTTCTCCTTTTCCACTCCAATATCTAAATTATTTCCTGGAAGCTTCCTCCCTATTCATGAGTCTTCAACTCCTAATTTTGTTATCCCACAGCCTCAACATACTTACTCTCATAGTTCACCTGTTCAACAGTCACCATCTCATTCCTGTCCTAGTTCCTCTCCTATCCCTCTGTCTAGTCCTATTGTATCCCCTTTTTCAGTTCAAACTACGCCTCCAACAGAAGCCTTACCCTCTTGTTATCAGAGGGGATACACAAAGGGAAGGTTTGGATTATACAGAAACATTCTCGCCAATAGTAAAAATAACAACGATTTGATGTATTCTTACCATTGCAGTGAAAAGAAATTGGAAATTGTACCAGCTAGATGTCAGCAATGCCTTCTTACATGGCGATTTGGATGAAGAAGTTTACATGCGCTTTCCTCCAGGTTTAACTCCTCCTTCTTCTTCTCTTGTTTGTAGACTATGCAAGTCGTTGTATGATCTTAAACAAGCATCTCGACAATGATATGCTCGTTTATCTGGTGCTTTAGGAACAAGGGATTTCAAGTCATCACTTAATGACTATTACCTCTTTTTTAAGATCTCTGGAAAATTTGTCACTATACTTGCAGTTTATGTCGACGATATCTTAATTACTGGGAATAATGCCAAAGAAGTTGCAGACATTAAACATTTCTTGAACATTGAATTCAAAATCAAATATTTGGATGAGGCGCATTATTTTTTGGGATTAGAACTTGTACGCGAAAAGAATGGATTAGTGGTTACACAACAGAAATTTGCTCTAGACCTCCTCACTGAGTTTAATTTCTTGGCTTCCAGACATGCTTCTTCTCCTCTTGATCCATCTCTTAAGCTCTCTTTTGAGTGCGGAACTCCCCTTTATGATCCTATAATTTATCGTCGATTGATTGGCAAGCTCAATTGTTTAACTAATACATGGCCGGATCTCGCTTTTGCTGTGCAGACACTCAGTCAATGCATGCAAATGCCTTGTACTGGCCATTATCAGGCAGCACTTCATACTTTGTGATACTTGTGTAAAGATCCAGGGCTTGGACTTTTTATGTCTCCAGATTCATCTTTTCAGCTTGTTGCCTACTGTGATTCCGATTGGGCTGCTTGTTCTGATTCCCAACGTTCGGTTAGTAGATTTTTCTTAAGCATGGGCAGTTCTCCAGATTCATGGAAATCAAAAAAGCAACAGGTTGTTGCCCTTTCCTCGACCGAAGCGGAGTACAGATCAATACATCGATTGGTGGCTGAAATTGCCTGGGTAGTTCGTTTTCTTCAAGATCTCATTGCTCCTCCATCTTTGCATGTGCCTTTGCACTGTGATAACCAAGCAGCAATTCATATAACAAAAAATCCTGTCTTTTATGAACGAACTAAGCATATCGAGCTTGACTGCCATTTCATTCGTGAAAAATTGCTGGATGGGTTGATTTCTCTATCTTTTGTTCCATCTTCATCTCAGATCGCTGATATCTTCACAAAAGCCCTCTCCGGACCTCTTCACCGTTCTTTTATGGGCAAGTTGGGAGTCCGATCTGGGGTCTCCAACTTTAGGGGGGGTGTTGCCGGAAAAATTACTTCGGCCCCGATAAGTCGTAGTGTTCAGACAGAGGCTCAAAGTGGAGGAGACAGTGGGACATAGGATATGTCTGAATATGTTCAACTTTAGAATATCAAACTCCTTTTATTTCTCTTAAAGTGAAGGCAACTGATGATAACATATGCACATATAATAATACACACAAATTGTAGCCAACGGTCATGGTTCTTTCTTTGTATAACATTGAACATATGACACCACTAGAAATAGAAAAATATTTTCCATACCATCTTTCTTGAATTTCTTCAGAGTTGAACCTTAATTAATCCGTTATTAGATCAACCCAATATTTAACAGCTCACGTTGCTTTAATCTCAAACATCTAAAGTTCACCTTGTGTGGTAAGGGGTTATCATTTATTGCATTTTGCAGATGTTATGAATTATCACCATGTGTGGTAAGGAATTACCATTTGTTGCAATTTGCAGATGTTATGAAGAAGATAACACTTCCATTAACTAAGCTGTTAGCAGTTAGCTTTACCCTCGACCAACAATTTCTTGCTCTACTTAAATACACCTTATGACAAAGACTTGTTCAACAAGCCTTTCATACCTTAGTTACTTATATGAGAAAGCACACCCTCTTAATTGTGAACTCCACCAGTTGGCAATAGTCATTATTAACATCATATTACATCAAAAAAAAAAGTTTACTACGACGATTTGTGGCAGTCTATAGAAAAGAAAATTCCACCATACATTGCTCAGGATAGATACCATAACTTAGTAACTAGAAGATGCTAAATTGTGAGCTTAATATATAAATTCTTGGATCTATCAGCTTCCTCTCGTGCCATTTCATTTGTTCCCATGGGCCTTCATCCCTTCTACAAAAAGAATAAAGAACAGAAGATCAAATCGTAAGGGAAAGCACTTTCTTAACCATATTTATAAAGAAGACAAAGAGTCTGCTTTACCATTTGTGCGTATGACTTTGGTACTACAATATCAAAATCAGTTTCAACATGCATGACAAAGTTGGCATATTGCTATGGTAGCTAAAAAAGTATCTGGACTCGAACACTTCATTTCTTCTTTTACCTAAATGAATCTGGTTAGTCCAGCTCTTCAGGTTTTACTTTCTTAAGCTTCAAATGGCCGGCCTGATGTTTTTGCTCTCCACCAGTGAATATTCAAATAATAAAGAGTTTAAGTTAATTATATACACAGCAGCGTATATAATTTTTACACCATCAAGTCAACTTTTTCTATTGTAGTACATAGTAACTTGTCTTATTTTCAAAATTGCAAATCTTACATTTTCAGGAGTCTTACCTGTCGTCTGTCTGTCCTTATCCCTTGGATGACCTAGTGATGTAAAATATTCCACGCTTAAACTCGATAGTAAATGGATTAATGCATAACATTGTGTGTGTGTGTATCTTATACAAAATATTTCTGATGAATAAAGTGCTTTGTTAAAACTGGATTTAAATTTAATTTTTACCAAAAGATGCTGTTGGAGATAAAGTGGAAACAGAAGGAACTTCCATGAGGTCGCTAAGTTGAGAATACATATGGTTGATGAACTTTATGGACTCTAAGTGAGGTTCCTCCATTGCTTCTTTTAGCTTGCTTAGCGCCACACAATATGCTTCCTGTCCACCAAAAAACAATTTATTCTTAGCTTATTACCAAAAATTAAAGCTCTTACCCATAAACCTAGTGTGTACTTAAACGTAGGTAAATATACTACTAGTATAATATGTGCATTAAGTATGTGTGGGTTAGGATTAGAGTTGAATTCAGGATCTGAATTAGTTAGTGATTTTAGAATATGCGTGATCTTATGATATCTATTAATTTTAAATCCATTTGTGCCTCTCTGTGTACATTATCTGAATTGAAAACATTGAATCCATAGCACCTGCTGCATCAAATATGCCTCTCATAATATAAAGTTTATGCACTAATATGTATAGTTGTGATAGGGTAAACTATAATAGACTAAGAAGAGACAATACGGAATTAACTCAAAGAAAAAGAAAGAGATAATGGCGTCTGTTGCAGATTTATATGCTTCTATATACATACAATGATTATCAAACTCGGAAAAAATGCAGAAACTTGTTACCATAAAAGTGTCCAGTTCTGGTTGATCAATTGCGAGTGAGCTGAGCTTCTCATCAACAGCAAAGTTATTGTTCATTTTTGATTGATCCATTGTGTGTGAGCTACGCTTCTTATATTTTGCCTTTGCTTCAGCTCTTTCAATTTTGTCAATCTCACTGATACCCGAACAAACCTGCTAACGAAAACACAGTAAAAATATACTCTACTTGATTTTCTGTTAACCTTATGCGCTTCTTAGATTTTAAAAAAAAAAGAAAAACAAAGGGAGTAACTAGGTTTTGAAGATGAAAGCAACACAAGCATCTTTTATTACTTCTTCGGAAAAATTAAGTAATAGGGTAGTAGAACAATTCATGCAAATTCATTTATATGGGATTATATAATAATATAAATACCTTCAAACAGTCCAAGTGAGTGTCAACCAAAAGATCATACAAAGAGTGGGAAGATATTTTCCTCTTGATGACTTCTGTTTCTTCTTCATTATTATCTTCTTCTACGGCATCTCCTGATCTAGAACTACAGTATTCCTTTGCTTCCAGCTTCTCTCCATCTCCAAAATTGTCACTTTTTGTCTCCATCTCCAATATGTATATCTATCTGATACCAAAAATGCTATAGCTACACTCAATAGTCAATAGTCCACTTTATATAGATGGAGTATATAGAAAAAGTAGGGTTGCTTGAAATGACTAGTTATAGTAAATGGAAAGCAATAGCTCCAAATATTTGGAAGATACTGATTGACCCATGCATGCACGACCTATTCTATCAGTCAGACAGGCAACACTCCTATCATAAAAAGAGAGAGAATATGACTTTATTTCTGCATTCATATTTTTATCTCTTTTTGCATAGTCGAAAGGAACATTTCATGGGCTTCTTGGATTCTGGGGACCTTTCATAGTGTACTTAGTACAACTACGCTATGATGAGTCAGTTCTTACTTTGTTTTCCATGTTACAGTGCCCCCTCTCTTTATTACTGTACTAGTAGCCTTTCGTTCCTTGTTTCTTTCTTGAATTTAATCTATACTAAGCGGTGTCGAGAGCCAAAATTTCCACTCAGGATAGCAGGTAAAAATATAAAAAATTAAATATAAAAAAATTCAACATCTATAGTATATATACATAAATTTATTTTTAATCTATTTATACAGATGTCCATTGTCTTCTCTTGGAAAAGAGTGGTGGAGTGTCTTGCCAGCTTATACTATTAGTATAATTTTATATTTTAGTATGTTAACTATTTTATTTTTTATGTTACTAATTTCACAAATCTCAAGTGATTACCTGTAATTGTTTTTAGGTGTGATCGAATAGGGTAAAAGTTTTTTACATTAGATTTTTTGTGTATAGGAATTAAAATCTTCTTTCTTTACTTTGAAGGCTGCAGATTATGAGAGAGAGCATTCAACTTCGTTACTGTGGAGAAACTGTATGCAATGTTCTTTTCCAAAATATGTCTTTGTCAAAGCGTCATCACTATTTAGGAGTATTGGGAGGAGAATGTTATTACCACTATTCATTGGTTCACGGGATCTTGCAGGGTCACATTCTTGAATGGGGTCCCAAATGTACGGTTGCACATGATTTTTTCAGGTTGTACGGGAAAAATTAAAAATAAAAATCATTTCTCTGGAAACTATATTCCTATCTATATATGTACTGCAAAATTTGTTCAATAATCACTATATGAAATGAATCCTTTGACCATGGTATCTAATTTAAAATTGATTTAAGTTGTAGTTCCATGGCACCAAATATATACGATCAGGGTTCAATTGATTTACTGAAACAACGAGAACTTGAAAGCTACTTTTTCAAGTTTCAATAGCGGAACATTACGTAGCCTCCTATTATCTACTATTATACCTGGTGTCGATCAACTTTCGGATACGTACGGTCAGGAAGAAGAAGGCAGATAACGGAAATGCAAAAGAGAAGAGCGTGTACATTCATAATGCAAAACATTTCATACTATAAGTATAACTGAACATGTTATCCTAGGTTAGTTATCATTTTTTACTAATTTATTTATCATCTAACTAATTACCTGTGGTTAACTTGCAAGGACCTGACTTGCATAGAACTTAAATTAGACGGTTTAAAAGATACTTGCATAATGAGGTCATGACTTGTAAGGTTGTCTAGCTTAAAATCTGTCACTTGTAATTAATTTAACTATTCATGTAAAATCTCTACAATAACCAGTAACTGATAACATGATGAAAAATGTAACTAGCTATCAGAATTCACATGTTGAACTACCATGGTCGAGAAAAAAAACTTTTTTTTTTTGGTGAAACAAAAAGCTTTATTTATCACCAGTACCCAACAAAACAAATGTACTAGAATCCTAGTATGTACAAGAATCCTAGCCAGGCATGCGAGTGCCCCTAAATGTTTATCCTCTCTTTGCTCCTCTTTTCCCTACTCCGTCTTCCTATTCTATTGTTGTCATTACTTCCTGTACAATTGATCTATCCACTCCCTCTCATTCCTGCTACATTTCTTGTGTAAAAAATTACTACTCTAATCTTGCATTCTTGGTGGACTTGTGCACATATAACACCCGGTGTAGGGGCTGCTGGTTCCATAGAGCTTCATTTCTTGCCCACCATATTATGTATATCAATACTGCTATCATTGCTGTGATAAGCGCCCTGCACTTCTTCCCTTGGACCGCTCTTATTGATCTACACCATATCCCCTTGAGATCATTTTTTATTGTACCTCTCTGCACCCACTTTAATAGCATCTGTAGGCATGCCGCAGAGAATTTGCACTCAAAAAATAAATGTTCCACTGTCTCTGGTTGGCTTCCACAAATAATACACCAGTTGTCTTGGCTTATCTTCAGCCTTAGCAATCTATCCTTTGTAAGTAGCTTTCTGTGCATGGCAAGCCAGCTAGTGAAGCAATGCTTAGGCACGTTCATCCTACATCATACCCCTCTATACCATGATCTTTCTTCTGCATCTCCCTTGCTCCATTGGTATCCACTCCTCACTAAGTATTTGTCATCTTATTTCAACCATCCATTATTCACAAAACCTCTAGCAAACTTGTCTCTCGTGGAGCATATTTTCTTCCAGTACCAGCAACTATCTGTTTTGGGG
>AWOL01S0082662.1:863-27397 GCA_000715115.1 Nicotiana otophora | reverse complement strand
GGGGGGGGGGGGGGAGGGAGAGTATTGCCACCATAGTTGGTCCTTTATATACAGATGATTGACCCACTTAACCCATATATTATCTTCCTTATTGGCTATGTTCTATACGTACTTAACCATTGCTGCTTCATTCCATATGATACAGTCAGTTATCCCTAATCCTCCTTGCATCTTTGGTCAACACACCATGTTCTAGGCCGCTAATGGCATTTTGGTAGAATTTCATTTTCCCTCCCAAAGAAAACTCCTACATATAGCTGTTATGTTTCTCAGCACCTTCTTAGGGATAATGAATATAGAGGCCCAATAGGTATGTACCTGCATTAGAACCGCACTCACCAGTAACACCCTACCTACCAGCAAAGGATAGGTGTTTATTACCCCATGTTCTTACTTTTATTGCCAGTTTGTCCACTAGCATTTCACAGTTTGTGGCTGATAGCTTCTTAGAAGAAATTGGCACACCAAGATATCTAAAAGGCAGTGTTCCTTGCTGATACCCTGTTAGCTTACAGATATCCTGGAGGCATTGTGTCTCCATATTTTCCATATAGATATTCGACTTGGCTGCATTTGTGTTCAATCCAGATACTTGTGAGAATGTTTTGAGCCCACTGAGGAACAGTTCCACTAATTTTCATTCTCCTTTTCAAAAGAACAGAACATCGTCTGTAAAGCACAGATGGTTCAACTTGATGCCTCTACATTATGTGTGATATTGGAATTCTTTTTGGTTAGTTATCCACTTCATAATTCTAGATAGATATTCCATACAAATCACAAATAGCAGAGGGGATATTGGATCTCCCTCTTTAAGGCCACACCTGCCTTTAATACTACCAGATACCCCTCCATTTACAGCTATAGTGTATGAGTGGATGTGATACAAGTCGTAATCCATCTAATGAACCTTTGAGAGAAATTAAGAGCATGCAACATCTCTTCAACAAATCCCCACTCCACAGTGTCATATGCCTTACGAAGATCAACTTTATTAAGCAGCTCCTAGTAGTATTCTTCCGTTTGTATAATCTCACCATGTCTTGATAGATTAAAATATTGTGTACTATACTTCTACCAGCAATAAAAGCACTTTGGTTGTCAGAAATTATCTCAGGAAGAACCTTCTTTAATCTATTGCATAACATCTTCGATATTACTTTGTATATTGTGTTGCAACAGGCAATTGGCCTATAGCCACCCACTGCATCAGCATGTGTACTCTTGAGAACTAGTTTTATCACTGTGTTATTTACTATTTTGAGCATTCTTCCTGTTCTAAAGAATTCCATAATCCCATTCATCACATCATTACACACAATGTCCCAGTTGTCCTTGTAAAATTGGCTACCAACCCCATCTGGCCCTGGGGCCTTGTCCCCTGAGATAGCCCACAATGCTTTCTTCACTTTTGCAGCTGTGAATTCTACCTCTAACCCATTCCTTTGCTCCTCATTAACCGTAGGACCTTGCTTAACCAAGTAGCTATTTACATGAGCCCTGTCTTCCTGGTTCGTTCCCAGTAGGTCAATATAAAACTCTATGAATGCTTCAGGTATCTTCATTGGGTCACTTCATTCCTCCCCGTACATATCCTTGATATGGAATATTTTGTTTCTATTCCTCCTAGTTTTCAGCATTCAATGATAGAACTTTGTGTTTTGATCCCGTAGTGTGAGCCATTGAACCTTAGCCATTTGTTGCAAGAACAGGTCTCTGGCTTTCTTCCATTTACTGAATCTGTCTTAATTGATTTCTTAGAGAGTACTCTTGATCTTATGCGATTTTCCCATTAACTGATACATATGTGTGCCCTGTGTACTAGTCTTCCACCCTTCCTTTATCCTTTCTTTGAAGTCAGTAGTCGTACTCCACATGTTGAAGTATTTGAATCTTCTGCTGCCCTTTTGTACTCCCCCCTCCCAGCTGATAATACCAGGGGAATGACCATACAACTCTGGACTCAATAGTGAACCTCATATGCATGCAGCCTTAACAGCTAATCATAGTTGACAAGTACTCTATCAACTCTACTCATGGCTCTACTATCACCTGGCTGTTTATTGCTACATGTATAGTATGCCCCCAAGGATCTCAGATCTTGCATAAAGAATTACTCCACACACTTTCTAAATTCCTTGATCTCTGCCATGGTAACTGACTTCCTAATCTTTCCTCTCTATTCAGAATACAGTTGAAGTCTCCCATTAGTGCCCACGGACCTTTCACCATTTGATGTATGCCCTTGATATCTCACCAGAGTTGCCTCCTCATACTCTGATCATTGAATCCATGTATTACTGTGATACTAAGTTGCCTCCTTGTTCCTCTATGCTGAACTATGCACTGTACTAGTTGTTTAGTAATATTTACTATATTAACATCATAAACCAATGATTTCCAAACAATTTATATTTTTCTACCTGGGTGTTGTGCCAGGTTTGTAGTAAAGGACCAACCATTGCAAAGATTAAGAGAAGCTTGTTGTGCCTTGCCCCTCTTAATCTTAGTTTCCAAGAGATCAAATAAACCAACTTTTTGGTTGTTCATAAGCAGATTCATTTCCTTTTGCTTATGTGATTTATTCAATCCTCTGGAATTCTAAAATCCAATTCTATCAATTTGGGTGGGGGTTGTCCCCATCCTTCCCTTTTCCTAGGGTCATCTCATCCCATTTTCCTGTTTGACTCTTATCCCCTGCCATAGTTCCCCTCTTTGTAACATCATCTTCTTGTTGGTGATCTACCAAGGTTGCAAAGGCGTTCACTGTTCTAATAGTGATACCCTTCTATACTACTTCCCCTGCTTTCCCAAGCCCTGGATTGCTGACCTGGTATCTCTCATGCCAGACACCAGAGGTTGTTGCCTTTTTCTGGTTACACCCTTGTCCTGTATTTCCATTATTTCTTTGTATGCCCACTTGTTGTCTTTGGCCCTATCCACCCTCCCTCCGTGGAGCTTCGCTATGATTTTACCCTTGTTTTTACACCATTGTTTCATTATGTCCTCCATAATGATCTTCAAATTGCGATTGTCGGGTTCCTCAGGGGTGAGGTCCAACCTCTCTATAATTGGGCTTGCTACAATTTTGCTTTATGATTTAGGGCTTACCTCAATAATTTTCACTGCATTCCCCCGTTCCATTGTCTGATCATTATTTTCAACCATATCAGCCCATGATATTCGTTCCTCTATCTGCTTTCCATCACCGCCTCTGTTGTTCACCGACCAAATCCCTAACCCTCCACCATCGGTGGTTGATTGACTGAGATCCTGTGGTGGTATTCCTTAAAGGACATTGACACTTCGAGATTTTTTAGCATAAGCTGTTTGTAAAATTCCTCTTGCTCCGCTCGTGTTACTTGGATTACCTCCTGCGTATGCTGCCCTCTACCCAGTCTTTGACTTCCTCGTCATGTTCAGTAATGGCTAAGAAGAGACCTCATTCTAGAGAGAGAAAATCCCGTAGAACCTTTATTTCACTTGAGAATGAAAAAAATCTTTAATTTAGATAACTTTTAAAGGCCAAAAGAAGTTCGTGAAAGTATTTAAAAAATTTGTAATTTGGCCAAACATATTTGGATATCAAAACGGGACCAAACATATCAAAATTTGTAATAGTAGTACCAGATGGCAGATATTCAAGTACTACAAAATACAAGTAAATATCAATAAACATTGTTCATAAGTTTTGCAACTATTCTTGTAAAAGCATGTTAGTAGGAGAATCTTTGGCCAAGGCCTTCATATTATGTTAAGTGATCCATTAGGATATCCTAGGTGATACGATCCTGGATAGAAGAAGCAGAACATATTACGGATGATCTTGAATGTCTAGTGAACTGTTATGTTGATTTATTCAAACCAATATGAATGCGTAATTCGCAAGCCATGGACCACCATATATGATTTTGAATTGGAGTGATTCAGGGAAGGTTTGAACCATAAAATTATGACTTTGTTCCACACCTGGAATGAATTGAATAGTTTGAAGAGGAATTTAAATGTGGAATCAGACAATATTTTGTGGCAAAGAGGAGATTGGAAAAGAGCAAGGGAGAAATCTCTGTTATCTGAGCATGGTCAGCTTGACCTAGTAGGAGATCCAACTTGTTGTGTTATCTGAGTGTGGCTAGCTTGACAACATAGGACCTCCAAGTATGTTGCGCAATTTGAGTGCTATTTGAGCGTTGTCACATAATTGTATTCAAAAAGATAGTTTGATTCTTGGGCTACTTTTGATTTCTAGACCTTCCATTACAAGAAAAAATAAATTACCAATGAATAGGGGACCTCAAAGTTTTTGCATATTGAGATATTAGTAAACCTCTTTTGAGATGAATTAGACCTCTTGGTTCGAGTTTGACTCATGATTGCATGTTTTCAAGAATTGAGATTTTTTAGGAAAATCTTCTGTTTGTTTCTTTATATCTTGAGTTATGTTTTGTTGTTCTTTGGAGGCAATCAAGTTAGTATATCGACTGTTGCGTAAAATATTCATCTAAGTTTCTAGATTTCTTCTTTGTTTGACTATTACATTTATTCTCGATTATTTTATTAATTCTATCTTTAAGTTTGCTTTCTAATATTGATATTTAATATTTCGTTTCCGTTTGTAGCTCGCATGGTGTCACTGGGGCACTTATCAAGAAGAGGAAAAAGATATTCAATCCACGAATTATTTGAAAAAGAATTAAAGAATTATGACTCGAGCATCTTCTATTATTAATTTATCTTTATATATTTCTTGATATAACACTAACTGTTTGAAGGGTCAAACATCCTTTTGTTTGACCACATCCTTTTAATCTATGTTACTGTATTGGTAAAAAAAGTCTTGACATGTGAACAGATCAATAACCAACACGTTGCAAATATTGCCTAGTGAGTTCCATCAAACAAGAAGGTCAGCTAAGGAAGTAAATTCCAAGTTCTCTAAATCGATACCAAACAATGTTAATCCAAAAGTAACCATCCTGAGTCTCCGAAAATTGATCGAATATCCAAAAAGACGATGAATATCTAGATAAGGCGTATCTCCAGATAAATTATCAAGTGCCCGGAAGCAACTATTCGGAGTCTCTGAATAAGAAGACCAACATACTTATAGTTTTTGAAAAATTCGAGGGTAAGTTTTAATTCAGTAGTTACGAAATTTAGTACTACTCAGAAGTTATAAATCTTTTAAGACATAATGGAAGAGCCAAATAAATGCTCGTCAAAGAGGTGTGATTAAAGAAATGCGCTACTAGAGTTTAATCCCATAAATTTCATAAATCTCGAATTGTCTATATCATGATCAGATAATGTTATCTAGGAAGTCATCACTTAGAGTCTCTGAAAAGTCAAGTGCCCAGAAAGTCTGCATTAATTCCTTGGCAGGTACAAATTATTCAAATTGGCTAATTAATGTTCGTAATGAACAAGCGCAATTCTAGGGAATAGTTACACTTACTTTGTGCTATAAATATTTTCAATTCGTCATGTTTGTATCCCAACTCATATTCATATATTCATACAAGATACAAGTAGCTATTATTTCTACTAATTTGTACTATTTATCAATCTTGTTCGACAACTCCTTCCCATTATGGATCATCGAATAAGAATTATTTCTTTTTAACTTTATTATCAATTCATTGCTCAATTCTATTTTTTATCTCATTAGTCTACTCATTTAGGGATTGAACTAATTTCTTGAGGGTTTATAATTATAAATTTAATTATTTTATCCTTAAATCAGTTTTTAGGTTAAACAGTTTGACGTCTACTGTGGGTCCCCAGAAATCCTACTGTTCGTCCAAAAATTTCTACTAATTGTCTTTGATTACTACCAATATACAAAATCACTATGTATGGGAAAATACTACATAATGTTGTTAACGAGCAAGTTGGAGAGACATTCACTAACCAAAATTTGAATGATGAAAATCAGTTGCATCGTCAAATTCCTCGGAATTCACTCCCGAATCATTCCAGGGAACCATCAGCTCGAAGGATTGAGCACGGTGAAGCATAAAAAATTCAGTAAGAACAGGCATAATTTATGGCTCAACAGAGGTCTTGAAATCAATAAATCCACGAGGTTATTCTATCCTTGACTATGAATGCATGTGCACATTTACCAATAATACCGATAATGGATTTGCCAATTCTGGTTGCGACACCCCGAGGTTCTAGTATTGGGGAACTCTCAAATAATTTCGGAGCCGGAGGTTCAAGTACAACGGACAACTCAGACTTGCAAAATTTAGTTCTAACTTTCCAAAAACAGAACGTATGGAGCAAATTCCAAAATTTTCACATGTGGTCAAAGGATCGATACAGATAAATATTCTCAACAACCGCGAAAATTGAGTGCTTCCCCGTTGTCGATTCCGAAGAAATTAAAAATGTCAGACATTACAAAGTATGGTAGGATATTATATCCATGGGCTTACATCGTAGTATATACAACCAAAGCCAAAGGAAAGAACCTAAAACAATTGGAGATCGAGCCAGTGATCGTGAAGAAATTCGAAGAAACACTTACAAAAGGAGCATTAACCTCGTATTCTCTCCTTCCTAAAAATTCAATTAACTCTTTTGTTGAGCTTGCAGAAGCCTTCATTAAGGCGCATACCGGGGCCCAGAAGGTGAAAAAACTAATAGAGGTATCACGACCCAACAACGCTTGCTAGGCAAGGAAACAATGTCAAAATAACAATAAACTAAAATAACAGAACTTGATAATATAAACAACGGAATAATCAGAAAGTATCCGAAATAGCAACAATAACGCAACTTCAACCATCCTTTGATCTGGTGTCAACGAGTACATGAACACTATGGACTCTCAAAATTTAGAGTCAGATCCTCAATATAGAACAGTCTGAATGGTAGAACAATGATAATAGAAATAAACAAAACAGATTATCAAGGTCTGCGAACGACATAGCAGCTACCTTGTAGTCTCCACAAGCTAGATCTGGTGCGAACTCTAGCAATCACCACGCCCAGCAGTACCTAAATTTGCACATAAACTGTAGAGTGTAGTATGAGTACAACCGACCCCATGTACTCAATAAGTAACAAACTCAACCTCGGGCTGAATGCAACGATGAGCTCGAAAGAAGATCAGTGTCCAGCACCAATAATCAATCAACACATGATATAATGATGACAGTAAAAGAAAAAAACTCAAGAGATATCATGTTCAACTCATTCAAAAATATGTAAAATTAGATAGAATTTCAAAGTATAATAGTCAAAGCCCCAATCTTACCACAAAAATCACTAAGACATGAGTTTATCAAGAAAACTGTGATTTCCAAACTTTCAATAACAGGTAAGACATTTCATCTACCATCTAGCAGGAGAAAAATACACCTCTTTGCCTGCATGTCAAATATTCATGTCAAATCAATAATATTACAATGAATGCATTAGGTATACGTACACTCAACATGCTCACGGTTCCTGGCGCAGGTGCCCCTCACTATACACAATCACACTCAACACTGTACGGGTGCCTGGCACAAATTTTCCTTACCAAATCACATATATGAGCTTGTGCATGCGCTCACTGTGAATACTAGAATTTTAAGGGGTGGGTCCTTTCCCAAGCGCTAATCAAATATAAATCAACGATCAATATAACCGTTGCGGCGTGCAACTCGATCCAAATATCAATCAGTTGCAGCATGCAACCCGATTCAAATATCAATATAACCATTGCAGCGTACCCAATCCAAATATCAATCATTGCGACGTGCAATCTGATTCAACTATCAATTCGTTGAAGCGTGCAACCCGATCCAAATATAAATAACAATACGACTCTATGTCCCACATCATTCATCAACCGCTCAAGTCTCAATGGCTCACATCTCATAGAATTCAGCCCAAACAATATCACATATTAAAGGCATCAACTGCATGTGATATGATGTATAAATAATGTATAGAGACCGAGATATAACATGCAGATGAAAATTATGACCGAGGATATGACTACAAACAAGGCAAACAACTCAAAATAGCAACAATGCCCCTATCATGTCCCAACAGGTAAGCACATTACTTAGAAATGATCCGTAGCATGAGTAACAACTCAAGTAGTCATACAGGTAGAGAAAGAAAACACGGATATAATGAGGCATGATAAAAAACAAGTATCATAGTAGCCTAAAGTCTACCTGGATCATGAATATCCCGGTGTACCCACCCACGCCCGTCACCTAATATGTGTTTCACCCCCAACACATCTCCAGTATCATAGTCCATAGGTATAATTACCCTCAAATCAAGATTAGATATGTTACTTACCTCACTCGGACTAGTCTTCAACCTTGAATAGCGTAAAAACTTCGATCTAGATCTCCAACCGCACAAATCCAAGCCAAACATCATCCAAGGAAATCCACAATGCCATAGAAAACGATCCCAATCTTTAAAGCTTCGATTTTTGAAAACATCTCCAAAAGTCACCAACAATCCACTTGGGCTCGCGTGGCCAAAATACGAAACCAAAACCAAAATACGATAACCCATAAGCTGCCGAGTCCAAATACATAATTAGTTTCCGAAATTGAATCCAAATCGATACACAATTTCCCAAAATACTACCTCTTAAAATATAGGCAAAAACCTCAAATTTCCTTTCAAAATCCTAGGTTTTATGTGTAGAAATCCATGGGTAATAAAAATATAAAGCCAAATCCAAGTGAGAATTGCTTACCTCCAGTGTAGTAGTGAAATTGATCTTCAAAATCTCCTATTTTCAAAGTCTAGGGCTCAAAATATGAAATAATAGGCAAAGTCCTGAAACTGGCAACTTAAACAATCTGCCCCGGTTATACACAATGCGAACGCGGCCCTAGGCCACGTTCGCGAAGAACAAAACCACTCAGTGCCAAAAACCTTCAATGCGAATGTGACATCCCCAGCGCGAATGCAATGGCCAACTGGCCTCTCAATTGCGCGAACGCTAGAGACCAAGCGCGAATGCGAAAGCCAACCTCTATAATACTCCATGAACTCGAGAATTTCATCGTGAACACGATAAATAAATAACCTGCAGCCCAGAACTGTCATGACCCAAAATCCCAAATCGTCGTGATGGCGCCTAATACAATGGCTAGGCAAGTCAAAACATGATAATAAAGGAAAGCAGAATAATGAAACTTTTAGAAATAACATAAGTCTGAAATCTCAATACAACAAATACTGCTAATACAAAGTAAATCCCCCAGAAACTGGTAAATACGGAGTCATGAGCTCTACAACGGAATACAAGTCTGAAACTGAACAATTATAACACTATCTCAACTGTAACAACAGTATGAAAGGAAAAGACAAGTCAAAACTGCAACCAAGGATGCAGCTCTATCTCGCCTCTTGTTGGTAGTCCAACAAGCGAGCCTACTGCTGATAACTGGTCCCCACACCTGGATCTGCACAAGTAAGTGCAAAGTATAGTATGAGTACAACCGATCCAATGTACTCAATAGGTATCGTAACTAACCACAGTGAGGTAAAAGAAACAAGAATTATAAATGATACCTGTTATAACATATACAACTTCATATAATTCAACAAGTATAGAACAATAATATGAATATGTGTAAGATATTGAGAGGACTAACTGTGCATGTGTGTACAATTACTCTTAATCACTACTCAGTCACAAATACAACATATAAGATGATATGCAGATAATTAGATAACAAACTATGAAAATTGCAAGTAGATATGAAATGCAATTCCAAAATAACTCTGGCCAGAATTTCCTCAGCTTTTCCATATCCGTACCAACTCACTGATCAATTTTCCTCAATAATCACGTGTATACCATCAAGAGAGAAACATGAGAGGGTTACCCTAGGGGATGGATTCGTATTCACACGTTGCACGGACCACTCACGGGCTAATAATATAACCTGCACGAACAACTCACGTGCTCATAACATCAATATCTGGATCCGCACAGACAATACATGTGTTGCATGGACAACTCACGTACTAATAATATCAACCGCACAGACAACTCACGTGCCAACAATCACAATCTGCCAGGCGTGGTCACATGCTACCTGTCCAGCTCATAACATAGAGAAAGCAAATATACGAGAGTACATGTACATGATCAATAATTACCAATTTAATACTCCTGGACTGGTATATCTAGCATGCTATAGTGTAGGCATGTGCAATGTGTGCTATCACAACCAAAACAGATAATTTCCATCAATAATAATAGTTATCAGGTTCAACCGGAAACATAAGCTCAACAAAATCTCAAATATGGTACAAAATAGCTCACAAAGGTGTACAAGTAGGAGAAACATTTCAACTTAAAGCTTATCAGTCATTTCAAGGTATGTCATAGCCTAAACACTACCCGAACATGGAATTAGTACCCCGTGCGTGCATATGGGCTCAACCCCGCACATGTGCGCCACCCATAACACGTAGCTATCACAAATAATTCAGGCAACTAATGCACCAACCAAGTTTAGATAAGATACTTACCTCGAGCAAGCCAAATTACTCCCCTAGCAAGTCCTTTCCGCGCGTATCAACCACTGTAAGGCTCAAATCTAGTCAAAATAACATAATACTATTAATAAAAGCTATAGTAATTGATTCCAAATGATAAAACTAAGATCTTTAAGCAAAATAAAAAAGTCAATCCAAAAGGTCAACCCCGGGCCCATATCTCGAAACCCGACAAAATTTACAAAATCCGAACACCCATTCACTTACGAGTCTAACCATACCAAAATCATCCAATTCCGATATCAAATCGACCTTCAAACCTCCATTTTTCATTTTTCCAAAGTTTCCACAAAATCCCTCATTCCTTCACTTTAATTTACTAATTAAATGCTAAAATAAAGATAGAATTATAGAATAATGATGAATACGAGTCAAAAACACTTACCCCGATCCAATATGTGAAAATTCCCTCCAAAATTGCCTAAAACCGAGCTCTCCAACTCAAAATGTGAAAATAATACTCTAACCCTCAATTTGGAATTTTAAAGTTGCTGCCCAGTGATTAACATCGCGATCGCGGACAATTTCACGCGATCGCGAAGAACAAAATCTTCAATGGCCAGAACCCTTCTACGCGAACGCACCCTCAATGCCGCGAACGCGGTAACCAAACTTTCAAACTTACGAGATTGCAGACCTACACACGTGACCGCGAAGAACAACGCGTCTGAATCCCAGACCTCACCTACCTTCTTTACGAACGTGTTCATACACCCACGTTCGCGTAACACATAATCTCAGAACTCTGCGATCGCATCCACCATATCGAGAACGCATAGAACAAATGCCCAGTTACCAGAAAAGACTCTACGCGATCGCGTCCCTCTTCCCGCGATCGCGAAAAAGGAAACCAGAAGCACAGATATCAGCAATCCAATAAAGTCCAAAATGAGTCCAAACTTGATCCGAAACACACCCGAGACCCTCGGGACCCAATCCAAACATACTAAAAAGTCCTAAAACACAATACAAACTTAGTCGAAGCCTCAAATCACATCAAACAACACCAAAAACATAAATCACACCTCAATTCAAGCCTATTGACACTAATGCATTTTCAACTTCTACAATCGATGTCGAAACCTATCAAACCAACTCCGATTGACCTCAAATTTTGCACACAAGTCATAAATGACACAACGGACCTATTCCAACTTCCAGAACAAAAATTCGAGTCCGGTATCAACAAAGTCAATTCTTGGTCAAACTTTTCCACTTTCCAAACCTTCAACTTTCCAACTTACGCCAATTCAAGCCAAACTGAGCTATGGACCTCCAAATCAATATCCGAACATACTCCTAAGTCCAAAAGCACCATACGAAGCTATTGAAACCATCAAAGTTCCATTTCAGAGTCATTTACTCATAAATCAACATACGTTTAACTTTTTCAACTTAAGCTTCCAACCTTGGGACTAAGTGTCCCAATTTATTTCAAAACATACCTGGAACCAATCAAACCACCCCATCACGTTACATAACTCCAATTGAACATAGAATAATCAATAAATGGGGGAACGAGGCTATAATACTCAAAATGACTGGCTGGGTCGTTACATTCTCCCCCTCTTAAGCAATCGTTCGTCCTCGAACAGGTCTAGAATCATACATGAAGTATCAAATAAGTGTGGATAGTTGCTCCACATATCCTTCTTGGTCTCCCAAGTAGCCTCCTCAATTGGCTGACCTCTCCACTGATTTTTCACTGAAGCTATATTCTTTAATCTCAACTTTCGAACCTGCCGATCCAAAATGTCCACCGACTCCACATCATAAGTCAAATCCCCATCTAACTAAATCGTGTTGTAGTCCAAAACATGAGTCGGATCACTATAATACTTCCAGAGCATAGAAACATGAAACACTAGGTGAACACTCGATAAACTAGGCAGCAATGCAAGCTTGTAGGCCAACTCTCCAATCCTCTCAAGCACCTCAAAAGGACCAATATACCGAGGGCTCAACTTGCTTTTCTTACCGAACATCATCACACCCTTCATGGGTGAAACTCTGAGCAGTACCTTCTCTCCCAACCATATAGGCAACATCACGTACCTTCTGATCGGCGTAATTCTTCTGTCGAGACTGTATCATGCGAAGCTGATCCTGAATCAACTTGACCTTTTCCAAGGCATCCTAAACCAGATCTGTGCCCAATAACCTAGCTTCCCCCGGCTCAAACCACCCAACTAGAGATCGACACCGCCTCCCATATAAGGACTCATAAGGAGCTATTTGAATACTCGATTGGTAGCTGTTGTTGTAGGAAAACTCTGCAAGTGGTAGAAACCGGTCCCAAGAACCCACAAAATCCAAAACACAAGCGTGTATCATATCCTCCAATATCTGAATGGTGTGCTCGGACTGTCCGTTCGTCTGAGGGTGGAATGTTGTACTCAACTCAACCTGTGTGTCTAACTCTTGCTGCACTACTCTCCAAAACTACGATGTGAACTGCGTGCCCCGATAAGAAATAATGGACAGCGGCATACCGTGAAGGCATACAATCTCGCGGCTATAGATCTCAGCCAACCTCTCTAAAGAATAGGTAGTCACGATCGGAATAAAATGTGCAGACTTAGTCAACCGGTCCACAATCACCCAAATAGCATCAAATTTCTTCAAATTCCGTGGGAGTCCAACAACGAAGTCCATGGTGATACGCTCCCGTTTCCACTCGGGAATCTCAAGCCTCTAAAGCAAATCGCCCATTCTCTGGTGCTCGTACTTCACCTGCTGATAGTACAAGCACGGAGTCACATACTCCACTATGTCTTTCTTTATTATTCTCCACCAATAGTGATGCCTTAAATCCTGATACATATTTGCGGCACCCGAATGAAGGGAATACATCAAAATGTGGGCCTCCTCAAGAATCAAATCATGCAATCCATCCACATTGGGCACACAAATCAGACCCTGCATCAACACCCCATCATCTCCAATAAAAACCTCCTTGGCATCACTATGTTGTACCGTGTCCTTAAGAACAAGCAAATGAGGGTCATCATACTGATGCTGTCTGATGCTCTCATATAAAGAAGATCGAGAAACCACGCAAGCTAGAACCCGACTAGGCTCCAAAAAATCGAACCTCACAAACTGATTGGCCAAGGCCTGAACATCTGATGCATGCGGCCTCTCACCAACAAGAATATATTCAAGGCTACCCACACTCACCGCCTTTCTACTCAAGGAATCGGCCACCACATTGGCCTTTCCGGGATGATACAAAATGGTAATACCATAGTCTTTTAATAGCTCCAACCATCTCCGTTGCCTCAAATTTAGATCTTTTTCTTGAACAAGTGTTGTATACTCTGATGATCTATAAATACCTCACAAGATACATCGTAGAGATAATGCCTCCAAATCTTCAATGCATGAATAATGGTTGCCAACTCTAGATCATGAACGAGGTAGTTCTTCTCATAGGGCTTCACCTGGCATGAAGCATAAGCAATCACTTTACCTTTCTGCATCAAGTCACATCCAATACCAATCCAAGAAGTATCACAATACAATGTATATGAACCCATTGCTGAAGACAAAACTAGAACCAGAACTGTGGTCAAGGAAGTCTTGAGCTTCTGAAAGCTCTCCTCATACTCATCAGACCACCTGAATGGGGCACTTTTCTGGGTTAACCTAGTCAAAGGTGCAACAATGGACAAGAAACCCTCCATGAAGCGGCGATAATATTAGGCCAAGCCAAGAAAACTCTGAATCTTAGTAGCTGAAGATGGTCTGGCTAACTCTGAACTGCCTCAATCTTCTTCGGATCAACCTTGATCCCCTCGCTGAACACCACATGCCCCAAGAACGCCACGGAATCGAGCCAGAACTTACACTTGGGGAATTTAGCATAAAGTTTCTTCTCCATCAACATCTGTAGTACAACCCTCAAATTATGTGCATGCTCCTCCTGGCTACGTGAGTACACCAGGATATCATCAATAAACACTATGACAAATGAATCAAGATATGGCTGGAATACATTGTTCATCAGATGCATGAATGCTGCTGGGGCATTGGTCAGCCCAAAAGACATCACAAGGAACTCGTAGTGACCATAGCGGGTCCTGAATACCTTCTTCATGATATCAGAATCTCAAATCTTCAACTGGTGATACCCGGACCTCAAATCAATCTTAGAGAACACCCTCGCACCCTGAAGCTGGTCAACTAAGTCTTCAATGCATGGCAATGGGTACTTGTTCTTAATTATAACTTTGTTCAACTGCCTATTATTAATGCACATCCGCATGGTACCATCCTTATTCTTCACAAACAGAACTGGTGTACCCCAAGGCAACACACTAGGCCTAATGTACCCCTTATCAATAAGCTCTTGAAGTTGTTCTTTTAATTCCTTTGACTCTGTTGGTGCCATGCGACACGAAAGAATAGAAATGGGTTGAGTGCCCAACACCAAGTCAATACCAAAATCAATGTCCCTATCGGGTGGCATACTAGGCAAGTCTACAGGAAACACATCCTGAAAGTCTCGCACTACCGGAACAGAATCATTGGTAAGAGTATCAACACCAACATACCTCACAAAGGCAAAATATGCCAAAAATCCCTTCCCAACCATCCGTTGGGCCTTCAGATATGAAATCACTTTGCTGGGAACATATTCTAGAGAACCTCTCCACTCTATCCTAGGCAAACCTGGCATCGCCAATGTTACGGTCTTAGCGTGACAATCTAGAATAGCGTGACATGGTGACAACTAATCCATGCCTAGAATCACGAAAAAAGCAACCATACTAAGCAATAAGAGATCAACTCTCATCTCCAGTCCCCCAATAGTCACCACATACGACCGATATACATGATCCACAATAATAGAATTACCCACTGGCGTAGATACATGAACATATGTAACTAAGGAGTCTCGAGGCATATCCAAATAATGAGAAAAGTACGATGATACATATGAATAAGTGGAACAAGGGTCAAATAATATGGAAACATCTTTGTGGCACACTAAAACAATACCTGTGATCATGGCATCAGAGGCAACTGCCTCAGGTCTGGCTAGGAATGCGTAACAACGAGCCTGACCGCCACCTGATTGACCTTCCTCTCTAGGGTGATGTTGAGTTGACTGGGCCTTACCCCGAGTTAGCTGTGCGGGTGGTGTAGCTGCTGGTGCTAGTATTATCAGCTAAGAACTCTGCTATGGAACCCTACCCAATAGTCAGGGGAAATCCCTCTTGAGGTGACTCAAGTCCCCGCACTCGAAACAACCTCTCATCTAACGGAGCTACTGCCCCTGATAGCCCGAGGAACTTTTTGTAGAAACCTGGCAAGGCGAAGCATGGTAAGAACTCTGTGTTGGTAATGCACTGAATGATGACTGACCCGAATGAGAACTATAGGAACCATGGCAAACTGATGCACCATGATGAATTGGACGAGTCATCTTAGCGGGCCTATAAGGACGACCCCTGCTATGATAGGACTATCCTCCAAATGAAACACCACCAAAATAACCTGAACCACGAGGCCTCCCTATCCTCACGCTCCTAACTGCAGACCTGCTCCAGGCACCTAGCAATGTTAACCACCTCGTCAAACCTCGTACCTAACGTAATCTCCCGAGTCATGATGAAACGTAGTCCATAGTTGAGGCCATCAATGAACCTCCTAATCCTCTCCCTCTCAGTGGGAACTAACTATATCGCGTGACGAGCCAACTTTGAAAACCTCATCTCATACTAGGTCTCTGCCATGCCTTCTTAGCGTAACTGCTCAAACTGACTACGCAACTCCTCTCTGCGAGTCTATGGAACAAACTTCTCTAAGAAGAGAACAGTGAACTCATGCCACGTAAGTGGTGCAGCGCCAACTGGCCTGCTCAACTTATAGGCCTCCCACCATCTGAAGGCTGCCCCCGATAGATGAAAAGTAGTAAATGAGACTCCATTGGTTTCCAGAATACTTGTCGTGCGAAGGATCCGCTGGCACCTGTCTAAGAAATCCTGAGCATCCTCTGACTCAGCCCCACTGAACTTTGGAGGCCTGAGCTTCCCAAACCGCTCTATCCTCTTCTACTCCTCGTCACTCATAGGTGGACCAACCTGGGTCCGGGCAGCTGTAATCGGCTGGGCTGGTAGTATCGCCGGTGTCTGAAGTCCTTGAGCTATCTGATCTGGAGTACGGGCAGTTGGAGTTTGGGCACCTCCCCCGGCCTGTGAAGTCGTTGGTGTAGCCGAAACTGAGACTACCTGAGCCAGACTCGTGTATATGGTCAATATCTGGGCCAAATGCTCCCGAAGGCATGGAATCACAATGGGCACAGCAGGTGCCTGAGCTGGTCCCAATGGCTCGACCACATCTGGTGCCTTCTCCTGAGCTGGAGCAACTGGTGGCTCCACGGGTGTTGCTCTAGCTGCAGTACAAGCCGCACCTCGACCTCTACCACGGCCCCGACCTCTCGCGGTCATAATTAGTAGTACTAGTGGTCGTCCACCTGATCCCATCGCACGTGTCCTCACTATCTATGAGAGAAAAGGACAATAGAAGTTTAGTTTCCGGAATCCACAAATCCGCACGACAAGAATACAAGTAAGTGAAGTTTCCTAATGGTTTGGTAGCTTCTCGAAGATAAGTACAGATATATCCGTACTGATCTGCAAGACTCTATTAAACCTGCTCATGACTCATAATACCTATGAACCTAGGGCTCTGATTCTAACTTGTCATGACCCAAAATCCCTGCCCATCGTGATGGCGGCTAACACACTGGCTAGAAAAGCCAAAACTGATAATAAAGGAAAGAAGAACAATGGAACTTTTAAAAATAGCATAAGTATGAAATCTCAATATAACAAATACTGCTAATACAAAGTAAATCCCCAAAAATTGGTAAATATAGATTCATGAACTTTACAATGGAATACAAGTCTGAAACCGAACAATAATAACACTGTCTGTACTGAAACAACAGTATGAAAGGGAAAGATAAGTCAAAACTGCGACCAAGGATGCATCTCTACCTCGCCTCTTGTAGGTACTCTAACAAGTGAGCCTTCTGCTGATAAATGGTCCCCACACCTGAATCTACACAATAAAGCGCAAAGTGTAGTATGAGTACAATCAACCCAATGTACTCAATAAGTATCGTAACTAACCACGAAAATGTAAAAGAAACAAGATTTATAAATGATACCTGCTATAACCTGTACAACTTCATATAATTCAACAAGTACAGAACAGTAATGTGAATATGTGTAAGATACTGAGAGGATTATCTGTGCGTGTGTGTACAATTACTCATAATCTCTACTCAGTCACGGATATATCATATAAGAAGATATGTAGAAAATCAGATAACAAACCATGGAAATTGCAAGTAGAGATGAAATACAATTTCAAAATAACACTGGCCAGACTTTCCTCAGCTTTTCCAAATCCGTACCAACTCACTGATCAGTTTTCCTCAATAACCGCGTGTACTTCATCAAGAGAGAAACATGAGAGGGTTAACCTAGGGGGATTGTCATGCCTCGAACTCGGGGAGCGGGACTGGTGCTCAACCGAGATACCCTGGTTAAGCAAGCCTGTTAGATGCCTTCTACCCAACCTTGCCCATTAATAATATAAGAATCAATACAAGAGATAGACATGAGAAGAGTCAAGTGTTTCCCATTATTTTCCCATTATCCAAAAGAGATTCATTTATGACTTCCAAAATTTTACAAGTTTATAGATATGATGAAAAACATGTTTGCCATATACCATCACCTCTAGTTCATTGCCCAACATCAAACACTACCTACAACCTATCTACAGAGCCTCTAAGTATAACAGAAGAGAAGAATGGAAGTGTCGGCGACAAGGCCTCAGTTATACCTCAAAACATAAAGTACAACGTCAAATGACAAGAAGCCCGGAACAGAGTAGGGCTCACCAAAATCTGTTGAATAGAGAATAACTGCTAACGAGGATCAAAACCGCCTGCTGACGAACCACCTGCATCCATTGAAGATGCAGCGCCCCCGGCAAAAGGGACGTTAGTACATATGGAATAGTACTAGTATGAAAAGAAAAACACCTATTCAAGGACTTAGAAATACAATATGAACATGATGAATCATGGTAACTATAAAAGGCTTAGTTAGACGTTAAAGCCACAACAAATTTATTAAAAGCTTTCAATAAGATTTATAAATTCTTAAGTCGGGGATCCTCTACAACTACCTTTACACAAAGCGGCCCTGCCGCCTCACCCCAATGTATGCGGGTGGATGTGCAATCACGATACCCTCAACTATACACAAAGCGTCCTTTCCGCCTCACCTTAATGTATGCAGGTAGAGGTGTATTATAATACCACAATCCCTACACAAAGAGGCCATGCCGCCTCACCCCAATGTATGCGGGTGAAGGTGTATCACAATACCACAATCTCTACACAAAGCGGCCCTGCCGCCTCACTCCAATGTATACGGGTAGAGGTGTATCACAATACCATGACTCTACACAAAGTAGCCCTGCCGCCTCACCCCAATGTATGCGGGTGGAGGTGTAATCACAATACCACAACTCTAGATTCCCCAAAACGATAATAGTTTGTACAAGGGGTTCTCTTCCAATCAACCGTTTGGCACCTTTGGCCTTAGCAAGAGTAGGTTTATAAGGTTTCATCATATGAGAAATAAGTGTTTGATTACATTGATTTCATACAAGGTTTTCTTCCCAAAAAGGGGTATAACATAATTAAGTCACAATAGAAAATCTTTAATACATCATTCATTCTTGAAATACTTTTTCCCAAAAGGGCAATACACAATTTTAATTCATGAATATATAAGATCTCAAAACATTTTAGAAATAGTTACAAAGCATAACATTAGTTAAAACAGCCATATTTGGGCATGACTTGAGTACATAAGCTTTTAGGAACTTCTATTTTCGAAGTCAATTTGGAACAGTTGAATCAAGGCTCGTTTCATAACCTTTCTCACATCATTTCATTCCCTTGGCACCATTGGCCACAAGTATAATTTTCATTCTTGCCACATTGGCCACACTTTATATCTCCAACCGGCTTCTTTCACCTTCAAGCACCCTTATAAATTATCAACAACAAGGAATTTTTACTCAAGACTTTAATACACATTTGAGCAACTAACCAAATTAAGGGTCTTAGGCACATGTGATTTCTTCCACAATTTGACATGCTAGTTTTCATTAGAATCACGTTTTCAAATCATAATATGTTAACACATAACTCACACTTAATCACCTTCTCAAATAGTAACTCAACATAACAAGGACATTTGGAATATAAATTGAATGCATATATCTCTTGACACAAGGCTTATTCGGAATAATCACTTTATAATGAGCAACACGGGACTTGCAAGGCCTTTGGGGGTTCAATTCTAAAAGAGGAGTTTAGCCAACATATCTTGATAGAGCTCTTTAGTGATACTAAAACCTTCCACTACTCTTATAACTTCAATCTACATCAATATAATTCAATTGGACCAATATTATTAAAATTTCTAGGTTTTTGGCCATTTTGGCATTTTATCNATAGTCTAATTTAGTTAATAGTTAATCACAAGTCCTCGTGGGTTCGACATCCGACTTTTAGTCACTTTATTACTTGACGACCGCGTATACTTGCGTGAGTGTGTTTGGTCGCAACACAAGCACCAAGAGTGCATAGCATTCAACTACCTCTAGTAATGGTGTTTCTTCATCCAACAATCCTTCCTTCCCACCAACAAGAGATAATACAACATCATTTGACCACTTACTACCTTCTTAGCATCACCATAATCATCAATGAACTAACATCCACCAAATTTTACTAATTAACACATTACAAAATATCTACAACACCCAATAATCTAGTTTAAGTATTTATGGCTTTCAAGCACCATCCAATAAGTGCTAATACTTATTTCTTGCTCATATATTTACTAACAATCCAAGCATGTATGTTTAAGCGTGAAAGATTACCTCTTGAAGGCCAAATCTTGAAAGTCAACTTTTTTTCTTTCTTGATGATTGTTGGAAATTTGGTTTTGATGATAAACAAACTTGTCTCAAACCTGGGGTCTATTGGTGGTTCTTATACAGCTCAGAGTCCTATCGAGAATGGGAATTACTTTTGCGCATTCACATCGCCTATATCTACTATGCTGACCTGGCAGCCATGCGATGACGTCAGAAAATCTAAGCAGAACTTTATGGGCTGACTTTGGGCCAAGAATTAAGGAAGTACATATGAAAGTAATTCTACTTCCTTGGATGTTCGAAAAAAAATCTTTTACTTCCATTATTTGCTAGGGTTACCAGATTGGGTAATCTCTCTTCCACAATTACAAGCTTATCTTGGCAAGGTTGCGGATAGTAGGCTAGAAACCCATGTTTTAGTCATAGTTTGCACTCTAATCACTATATTTTACTTGTGGTTGAACTTAATTAATGGTGATTTGCGCTTATTATGTGTTTTATGCCTTGTAGGAAATAATTTCGAGCTATTAAGAAAATTTGGAGCTAATTTGAACAAGTTGGATCTTTGAAGTCTGAGTAAAAGCGCAAGAAATTAAGCCAAGATCACGTTCGGGGGTAGAGGACCAAGTTTGGATGTCAAAAAGTGATAAAAACAAATTACCCCGAGAATAATGCACTACCGTGCCGCGCCATGCGTAGCGGGGCACGTGGAACTAGTGCAAAATTCATGCATAGTAAAAAAATAGGCCTTAGAACTTTCCCACTAATGCGGCGCATGGTGCGCCACCCGATGCACTGCGGTAGTGTATTTTCTCGCCCAAAGTTTTCCCACTTCGGCTTGGAAAGGATAGTTTTATCCGGGCCCATTCCTACATGGTATAAATACATCAAAAACACGAACTTTAGAGGACTTTTGACCTTGGAATATTTTGGAGAGCATTAGAGGCTACAAGACACAAGATTTCATCATCTTTTCATCAATTCAATATGGGAGTTTGGATTGTAACGTTAGATTGATGTTTTCTTACTCTTTAATTATATTTGTGATGACTTCCTCTATGATTATGGAGTAGTTTCCCTTAGGGTTTGACGGATATGGTGTTTTGATTGATATTTATGGATTTTAACTCTAGTGTTTTGCTTGAATTCGTTTATGGAGCTTTGGGTTATTTGCAGCTTTATTCACACGTTTATTTAATCGAAAGGGGAATAATTTGGTGATTATCTTTGCATTATTTTGTTTGTTTTAACTCAGTGATCCTTTTAAGTAATCGAAAGTGCTTGTTGAATTTTTGATTAAATCAAGTTAGGAGAATATTCGAGAGACGTTTCCTGAAGACTAATCTATTAACGCATGCTTGCATATGTTCATAGTGCCTATATTAGTTCACCTCATAGAGTTAAGATTTAATCGAGAGAGGAGTTTTGACTACACGTTTGGACTAATCATCGAGTGAATTCGTGAGAATCAGTACAACTTTAGAGTGAATTGAACTAAAGTTAGATCCCAAATAGCTATCTTGCACCTATCCTATCATGACACTTATTTCTCCCTTTGATATTTTGGTGTTGCTCAACTCTTATCTTTCGGTGATCAATTGTTAATTGTTTTAGTTTTATAGTTAATTTTAGTTATTAATCATCCCAACCAAAGTATTAATCATTTTGAATAACGTTAAGCTAGAAATTACTTGAGCATTGTTTAAATTCAATCCCTATGGAGACGATAATTAAACTATACTATCTTTGGCTAGTGAGCATAAATTTCGTGTTGTGTTTTGCGCTCGTTAAATTTTGGCACCGTTGCCAGAGATTGGCGATCAATAGTGTTCAAAATAGTTTTTGGTGCTAATTCAGGAATCTATTTTATTTTATTCTTCACAGTTTTTGCTTCTGTGTGCAGGCAACTAGTTAAGTTCATTGGTGTATGACTCGATTTTCTGCAAAAGAAATAACACCCTACAAATCGGAGTTGGTAAAACACCTGTGACAATTGAGAAAAGAGAAAGAACTCACCGAAAAATTCTTGGGGCAATCTTCAACCCAATAGAACAATGCTAAAAATAGTGAGCAGGTAGTTGATTTTGTTGCACGGGAAGCAGCCCAACATGAAGCAGTCGCACGGGCAGCTACTAAGGCAACCCATAGAGTTATTGAGGAGACTGTTGAATATGATGGGGGTCGAAGATTCAATCTAAACCGACCTTTGGTTGAAGACCAATTCGAGAATGTGGTACCCAATCCTGGTAGAGCATTGGGTGATTATGCCAGACCAGTCTACAATCAGGGACTGTCCAGTGTCAGGCCTCCACCAGTAGCAGTGAATAATTTTGAGTTAAAGCAAGGCTTGCTTCAAACCATCCAGAACAATTATGTCTTTAGAGGAAAGGTGAATGAAGATCCTAACACTCACTTAATGGATTTTGAGGAAATCATGAACACCTTCCAGTACAATAGAGTATCAAAAGATGCGGTCTACTTAAGGGCATTCCCCTTTTCACTGAAAGATGACGCAAAGCACTGGATTCCTAGCTTACCAACTGGGTCGATCAGGACATGGGAAGATATGACTAAAATGTTTCTTGACAAATAATTCTCAGCTGCAAAAACAGTGAAATTCAAAAGGTAAATTCACAACTTTTGCCAGAAGGACACTGAAATAGTTTTCGAGGCTTGGGAAAGATTCAAGGAGATAGTAAAAGTGTCAGCATAATGGGATTGAATTGTGGATGAAACTCCAGAACTTTTGGAATGGACTGACACCTTCCTCGCGACGAACTCTGAGTACTGCAGTTGGAGGTCCTTTAGTGAAAAAGACTCCTGAGGAGATTGTTGCAATTCTGGATGAGCTCTCTGAGAGTAATGATAGAAAAAAATTAGTTGGGATTCACCAGGTAGACTCTAACACATCAGTGCAAGCCCAACTAGACACCATGGCCAAAGAGATAAGAAAGATAGCATTGGCCAAGATACAAAGTGAGCCACAAGTAGCATGTGACTTTTGTTGAATGGGACACCCTACACATGAGTCTCAAGCTTTAGCTGAAGTAGTAAATGTTGTGGGGAGCTTTGACTGAGGCAACTACCAAAGTGGCAATAATTGTAACTCCAAGGGGCAGAGGCACCCAGGTTTTTCATGGACTTCACCAGGTGGTAGTGCAAACACATGGGAGCAAAATAACTCCAGACCCCAGGGATAGGGAGCTCCAATTTTTCAAAATCAGTAGCGGCAGTAATATCATACTCCACAGTCTAATCAGTCTAGCATGGAAAATCTGATGAAGGCCTTTATTATTAAGACAAATAAGAGGCTTACCCATGGCATAGCTATCAGAGATTAAGGCACGACCATTCAAAACTTGGAAAGATAGGTGGGGCAACTAGCTAATCTATTGTCTGAGAGGGTTCCAGGAACTCTCCTTGCAGATACTGAAAGAAATCCAAAAGAGACAGTAAATGCAGTGTCTTTGAGGAGTGGGCACGTATTGGAGGATCCCAGGGCAAAACAAAAGGATGAGCTGATTGAAATACATGTGGAGATTTTGGAGGAGCAGAAAAATGACAACATTCAAGAAGGTGCAGGGGTGGTAGATGATGGTCTGAAGAAGAAAGGGGAGACTAGAGCTCAGAAGAAGAAGAAAGACGAGAATGCAATAAATGAGGAGACTGAAGAAAGTAAATATATGCCTTCTCTACCTTTCCCGCAGAAGCGGAGAAGAGAAAAGTTGGACAAACAATTCGGGCGCTTTCTAGAAGTGCTCAAGAAGGTGCATGTGAATATACCTTTCACAGAGGTGCTTTCACAGATGCCAACTTATGCTAAATTTTTGAAGGAGATATTTTCCAAAAAGAGAAAAGTGGAAGAGACATCGGTTGTCAAGCTCACAAGGCATTGTAGTTCCATTCTGCAAAATAAGCTCCCTCAAAAGTGTGGAGATCCAAAGAGTTTTACTATACCTTGCTCTTTAGGAAGTTCTAAGTTTGGAAAATCTTTGTGTGATTCAGGTGCTTCTATTAATCTTATGCCTTTGTCTATTTTCAGGAAATTAGAGGGAGATATTGGAGAAATCAGGTCGATGCCTGTGTCCTTGCAGTTGGGGAATCAGACCACAATCATACCTGAAGGAATAGCGGAAGATGTGCTAGTTCAGGTGGAAATATTTGTGTTCCATGTGGACTTCATTGTGGTGAACATGGAGGAGAATATGGAGGTCCCTCTGATTATAGGAATACCCTTCTTAGCTATGGGTAGGGCAATTCTAGACATTTAGGAAAGGCGGCTCACGCTCAGAGTGGAGGAAGAAAGGGTGATTGTAACGATCCGGTCGGTCGTTTCGAGAGTTATAATCCCGTTTTCCTCATTTCTACTTCTTTTGTATTATTTAGCAATATTATGTTATATTGGGTTAGTTGGTTCGGGTCTGGAAGGAACTCGGAGTGAAATGAGACACTTAGTCTCATAATTAATAATTTTGAGTTGGAAAAGTGGACCGGATATGGACCTATGTATAAACGATCTCGGATTTGAATTTTGATGACTCCAATAGCTCAGTATGGTAATTTTGGGCTTAGGAGCATGTCCGGAATATTATTTGGATGCCCATAGAGGAATTAGGCTTGAAATGCCGAAAGTTTTATTTTTGAGAAGTTTGACCGGGTGGTTGACTTTTTGATATCGGGGTCGGAATCCGATTCTAAAAATTGGAATACCTTTGTTATGTTATTTAGGACTTGTGTGCAAAATTTGAGGTCAATCGGACATGATTTGATAGGTTCCGGAGTTGTTTGTAGAAAATAGATATTTCAAGTTTATTAGGCTTGAATTGGGGCGTAATTCATTGTTTTAGCGTTGTTTGAGATGATTTGAGGATTCGACTAAGTTTGTATGATGTTTTAGGATTTGTTGGTATATTTGGTTGAGGTCCCGAGGGCCTCGGGTGAGTTTCGGATGGTTAACGGATCAAAAATTGAACTACAACAGCTCCTGCAATTTCCTTCTGTTGGAAATTTCTTCTGCTAGAAATCGAACCCAGATCGAGCCTAGAAATCGAGCCCAGACTCGAGGGCCACAATCGAAGCCCAGATCGAGCCTAGGGTAGAGGGTCGCAGTCGAAGGCCGGGTCGAAGACATGATCGAAGGCCTAGGACCGAGAACCAGGATCGAGGACCAAGATCGAGGACCAAGATCGAGGGCCAGGATGGAGGACCAGGATCGAGGACCTCGATCAAAGACCAAGATCGAGGCAGAACCGAGGTTGTCTGGGCAGAATTATAAAAATAGGGACTTCGTCCCATTCGCCATTTTTGACAAATTGGAGCTTGAGCAGAGGCGATGTTTGATATATTTTCAAGGAAAACTTGAGGTAAGTCCCTTGTGATCATTTCTACTCCATAAAATTTAATTATCATCAAATAATCCAACTAGATTACATGATTTTGAGGTGCAAATCAGAGATTGGAACTTAGAAATTTGGAAATAAGATTTGTAGAGTTGAGGGTCGAGTTGAGGTCGGATTTTGGTAAAATTGTATGGGTATACTCGTGGTTTAATGAGCTTTCAGATTTTATAACTTTTGTCGGGTTCCGAGACGTGGGCCTCACAGGCAATATTTGAGCCAATTTTGGGTTTTGGTCTAATTTTAAAGCTTTTCTTGTGGAATTCATTCCATTTGCGTATATTGATGGTATTATACTGATTGTGAGTAAATTTGGAGCCTTTGGAGGCCGAGTCCAGAGGCAAAAGCATTGCGGGGTATAGATTTGATCAGTTTGAGGTAAGTAACGATTGTAAATCTAGTCCTGAGGATATGAAACCCAGATTTTTTACCATTCTACTATTTTAAAGTGAGGCACATGCTAGGTGACGGGCGTGTGGGCGTGCACTATTGGGGATTTGTGACTTGGTCCGTCCCGTAGCAACTGTAAAGTTGCATACTTTGTTGAAACCATTTGATACTTATATGTTTTAGAATGAATTTCGGTAAATTGGGCTGAATGCCATGTTTGGGCCTTGT
>AWOL01S0082649.1:5112-29087 GCA_000715115.1 Nicotiana otophora | reverse complement strand
TCCATGTCACCCAATCCACATAAACCTGACAACACCATCTGAACTATAATATATCCTTTCTACCAACACCGATAAGCTTTAGAGCCAATATTCTCACCTTCCGTACATCTCCAAAAGTNTCTTCACAAAGTTCCAACTATGGTCCAAATCCTATGGCTTAAGCATCCGTTTTAGGGACTAAGTGTCCCAAAATCACTTTGTATCATCCAGTAACTAAATTCAATCACGCATGCAAGTCAATACACATAATACGAAGCTACTCAAGGCCTTCTGCTGCCGAACGGGACTTAAATTCTCAAAACGACCAGTCGGGTCGTTACATCCTTCCCCTCTTAAACAAACGTTCGTCCTCGAACGTGCCAAGAATTTCCTCGAAGTCTTCAAATCACTGAAAGCACGTATCCAACATACACATGCGAGTGTCTCCATGTCACCCAATCCACATAAACCTGACAACACCATCTGAACTATAATATATCCTTTCTACCAACACCGATAAGCTTTAGAGCCAATATTCTCACCTTCCGTACATCTCCAAAAGTCCTGATTCTAAATCCATACCCGGTATCAGTCTCAACCAGCTGTAACAACTCATGCCTACACCCACAAGGTATGACCACCCAACATGACACATCACACATAGGCCCATAATAACATTTTTTATCACAATAGCTGCCCGTAATCAAAACCAGCACCGGAAATTAGCCTCATATCCGTTAGAGACCCGTTTCAAACCTCCACAACACTAACAATGATGTGAGAAGCACGAAGACCTCATAACTATACACCCGCATCAACAAGTTACATCTAATGCCACCGGGTACACACCCCATAAGCTAAACTCAAATAAGCACAAGACAAAAATGACTGAATATGTAAAGAGAAATATCAAACAAGCCCGATAGGCAAAAATCTCTATCAGTACCATACTACGAATCAATTTAAAAAGGAAGAATCAAGGTGTATGAACAAATCACATGGAATCACGAGGGTCTCACCCTCAACTCGGAATCACAAGTCGAATACACATCATATCAATGGAAATCTTCCACAAACTCAATTCTGCCAATAAAATCACAACACTTACTAAACTCTCACCCCAGTAGAGTATCAAATCACAAATCATAACCAAATTACTCAGGAATCACATCAAACCTGCCATAATAGACAACATGAATTCACTTCTAGTCTCGTAACTTTCAATAATGAATTAAAATAATGATAGACACAGCTATCACTCACAGAATCTCCCAACATGGGCAAACACATAAACATAATACTAGGTCATGAACCTACCCATAGGTGGGACAACAAATAGGGGAACTCGCCCCGGTAAGCAGAACCGAATCAAAATACGAATAGTGCCCCTCTGTAACAAATCAAAAGCATACTTGTATGACATCATCTGGCGCAGTGGCCTCAAGCCTATTATATGAAATACATCAACGAGCCGGGCCTTCCCCTCTTGGGCTCCCTCTACTCGCCTGAATACTCTGTTGTGACACACCTGTCCGGAGTCTAGGATAATCTCTCACCCTGTGGATGGTATCTCCACACTCGAAGCAACCTCTTTGCTGACATGGCTATGGGAACTGTGCGGTACGAGTACTCTGAGACCCATGAGCACTTGAAACACTGTGCGAAGCCTGAAGTGCAAACTGAACTGGTTGACCCACAAAACCTCTACCATGTCATACCCTGCCTCCAAAATAAGGACTAATAGATCTCTCCGGTCTATGAGGCCTCCTCGCCTCCCTGTCCTCTCTCTCCTGACCTCGCCTGTCCTCTCTCTTATGGCCGCACCTGTCTTCTCTCTCCTGATCCCATATGCCCTCTACTCAGCGAGCGATCCCTACCACCTGCTGAAACGAAACATCTGACTCTAATTCCTGAGCTATGCTAAATCGAATATCATGCCTGAGCCCCTCAATGAATCTACGGACACGCTCTCTAACTGTAGCGACCAAATTAGGTGTTGTCTGGCCAAATCACTAAATTTAATGGCATACTCTGGCACTGACATAGTGCCCTGGCGCAGCTGCTCAAACTCCACGTTCCATGCATCTCGAAGGGATTGAGGTACAAACTCTCTCAGGAACACTCTGAAAACTGAACCCATGTAAGTGAAGCTGACTCGGCTGAGCTACCCAACTTATATGCCCGCCACCATTGATATGCCGCTCCCCTAAGCTGGAACGTAACAAAAGCAACCTCACTCGTCTCCGCAATACCCATAGTACGAAAATTGCGATGACACTCCTCTACGAAACCCTAGGCATCGTCTGTCGCCAATCCACTGAAGATAGGACGATGATACTTCTTGTACCTCTCAAGTCTAAGCTGTTCTTGCTCAGATGCTGCTGCCCTAACCACGGGCTGAACTATGACCACAGGTTGTGTCGCCATGACACCTGGAACCTGACCAACATGAACTTGCTGCTCTGGAGTGTGGGCGGATGGTGTTTGAGCTCCTCCCCCGTTCTATGAAATAGTTGGTGCAACCGGAATTAACCCCGCCTGAGCCAATGTACCAAACATGCTCAGGAACTGCGCTAAGGTCTCCTGAAGTCCGAGAGAAATAGCAAGCGCCTCCGGTACCTGCCCCCAACTGGAACTACTGGCGGCTCCTCAACTGCTGCTCTGGTAGGTGCCCTAGCTACGGCACATGCTCTTCGTCGGCCTCTGCCTCTGCCCCTAGCGACATCTGCTCTGGGGGTAACCTCATCAGCAACTGCAGCTCGTGTCCTCACCATCTGTGAGAGAATGGAATGATAAAAGTTTAAACTTCGAGACCAATGTACTCGCACGATAGGAATGAAGGAAGGGAAATTGTCCTAATAGATTCGTAGCCTCTCAAAGATAAGTACAGACGTCTCCGTACCGATTCGCAAGACTCTACTAAACTCGCTTATGACTCGTAGCACCTATGAACCTAGATCTCTAATACCAATTTGTCACGACCCAATTTTCCCTCCGTTGGGTATCGTGATGGCACCTAGTCTTAGGGACTAGGTAAGCCTAACATTTAATGAATAACGATAACAATTAAATAACATCTAACAATTTTGAAATGGAATTCTCTATATAATTTACAATTCCCAAAATCGGTAGTACAAGTAATAAGCTCTACAGAGTTTGCTATAAATTTCTAAATACAACTGTTCGGAAATAGGTAAAACAATGTGAATACAAAATAGGAAGGTGGTCCAAAGCCTGCGGACGCAATAACAAATTTACCTTAAGTCTCCACAGCAGCAATTCGCACAGCTAGCTAATGCTCAACGGACTTCGAAATACCTGGATCTGCACAAAAATGTGCAGAAGTGTAGTATTAGTACACCACATCGGTACCCAGCAAGTATCAAGACTAACCTCAGTAGAGTATTGACGAGGAACAGTCAAGACATCTACTGGACTAAATAACCTAAAAAAGTATAAGTATAGGAACAACAAAGTATAATATCTACATAAAGACTACGCGAAATAGCAAACAATACGGTAATTGCAATAAGAAAAGAAACAACAATTATCCGCGGAATACCATAATAATGACACAGAAGAATGAACGGAAACACAACCTAAATCCAACAATCACAGATAAAAAAGGGACAAGTATTAACTCCACAACGACCATCGCTTTCACATAAGATTTCTGTCAATAAACTCCACGAGGTATCGAACCTCGGGCTAATCACAATGCACGGGTCTCAATAACTTAACCCTAACACTTGGCATCATGTGCCCTCATCACACTTCATAACCGAACTGAAAACTCACGTTCCAAATAGAGTTATTCTCACATAGAAGGCAAGTAACAATGGTGTACATCTATACTCAACAATATCAAGAAACCTCTTAACCGATAAGAGTGCTTAACTACGTGTATGCTTGTGCAAGTGTCCTAACATAGTTTATACCAGCTAGTAAGCGTAAGAAAAGGAACGGACATTACGTAGAATCTTTTCTCATAACTTTCACAAGATAAAGCTCACACAGGTAAGCGTACCACTACACAGATATCAACAACAAAAATACCCCCATGCCATCACAAATCATCACAAATCAATCCCTGACATAGCCCACCTTGTCTCGCCACATGTGCAATAGTAAAGTGAATGCCCGCCTTGTCTCACCACACGCGTATAATAATGTTCCCACCTTCTCTCGCCCTATGCGCAACCTAAATATATATATCCCGCCTTGTCACGCCGCATGTGCAATATCAGTAGTAATAATAGCACGGCAGAAGCCTCGTGCAACCCAATAACACTCGCACAGCAGAAAGCTCGTGCATCACAATAACAACAACCGCCTGGCAGAAACCTCGTACATCATAACAACAACCGCATGGCAGAAAGCTCATGTATCACAACAACAAGTACAATAACAACAATGACAATAAAACAAGGTACGACAAGTAAATCACCTCAAGAACCTTTGATCGCCAGAAACGGTAAAACTAGTTCGCAAGGAATAGCCATAATAAAGAATACTAGGCGTAATAAGAACAACTCAACAGGGAAGAAAACAATATGTAACATTGATCCCACCATATACGGTTCAACAACAAGAAACTAACACGGGTCAAATAATTCCAAATAAGGGAAAGTCAACTAAGGCATAGGATATCTAAGCTTCTTTTAAGTTTGGACAATTACGAAAGAGATGCAAAAAATTCAAATAAAGGTAGGCAGCAGAAAGATAACCATAACCTCAATTAAGGGTGAACATTTACAAAAGGGATAACTATAACTTCAAATAAAGATAAGAAGTTAGGGGAAAGACAACATGGCAATAAAAGAGATAACAATTTCAGTTAAGGCACATATGAATCAAATGAACAACAAGAGTGGATCATGAAGCAATCAATTATAATAAAAGTAGGTAGAAGTGAAACTAGTACTTTAGAAATGTAATCATAACGAGAACAACTGCATATTCAGTGAATACAAGGACCTAAGAACCCTAAAAGGCCAATTTTCCACACATAAGTCCGAGCACATACTCGTCACCTCGTGTACCCGGACTACAATTAGCATAGAAGACTCAAATCATAAGGGGTAGTTCCACCACATGAAGTTAGGAAAGATACTTACTTCAAAGAAGACAGACCGATACTTAAAAATGAACTTATCGGTGAAATGGCCTCTGAACGGCTCAAATCAAATCAAAATAACTTCAAAGCACAAATAAAATTCATAAGAAACTATTCCGGATCATAAAGTTTCAATATTTATCAAAATCTAAAAATCGACCCAAAAGGCGACTCCCGGGCCCGCACCTCGGAACTCGACAAATTTTACGAAACCCGAACACCCATTTGATACGAGTTCAACCATACTAAATTTATCAAATTCTGATACCATTTTGTCCCTCAAATCATGATTTTTCATTTTGAAATGTTTATTCAAAAATCCCCATTTTCCTCACTCAAAAACACTAATTAAATGATAAAAGTAATGATAAGATCATGGAATATAATAAATGCTAGGTGAAGAACGCTTACCCAATTATATTCTGGGTGAAGAACACTTACCCAATTAAATTCTAGGTGAAGAACACTAATTATATTCTGCCCAGGTGTTTTTACATCGCGATCGCGGAAGAGGAGCTGTGATCACGAAGGGGAAATGGCTACTGCCAGAAATTGGTGTTGTGTGATCGCGAAGAAGGAAAATAATGGCCCAGGAACAGGGCTACGCGAACGTGAAGGAGGGGAATCACACTTACGCGTTCGCAGATAGAGCAGTGCGAACGCATAGAGGAAATGGTCACCAGCTCCCAGCTCCTAGTTTCTACTACGCGAACGCGATGGAGCTGATGCGAACGCGAAGAAGGGGAAGGCAGGGTTACGCGATTGCGAAAGGAGGCATGGGAATGCAAAGAACAAATATTCCTTCCTCAAAAATTACTCTTCGCGAACGCGGAGGAACATATGCGAACGCGAAAGAAAAAACCAGATGATTGATTCAGCAATTCAAAAATAGAAGAAAATGGCCCGTAGCCCATCCGAAACACACCCGAGGCCCCCGGGACCCCGTCTAAACATACCAACAAGTTCCATAACCTAACACGGACTCTCTCGAGGTCTCAAATCACATCAAACAACGGCGAAACTACGAATCATACCATGAATTATACTTATGAACTTTCAAATCTTCCAACTTCTAAAACCCGTGCCGAAACCTATCAAATCAACCCGGAATGACGTCAAATTTTATAGGCAAGTCCCAAATAACATAACAAAACCGTTACAACTCTCGGAATCACATTTTGACCCTGATATCCAAAAGTCCACTTTCGGTCAAAATCTTAGAAAATTCGACTTTCGCCATTTCAAGCCTAAATCAGCTACAAACCTCAAATTCACCATCCGGACACGCTCCTAAGTCCAAAATCACCCAACAGAGCTAACAGAACCGCCAGAACTCCATTCCGGAGTCGTCTTCATACAGTTCCAACTACAGTCAAAATCCTAAGGCTTAAGCTTCCGTTTTAGGGACTAAATGTCCCAAATCACTCCAAATTATCCGGTAACTGAATTCAACCACGCACGCAAGTCAATACACATAATATGAAGATGCTCAGGGTCTTATGCCGCCGAACAGGACTTAAATTCTCAAAATGACCGGCTGGGTCATTACAGACATAAACTTATTGCATGAATTCATAAGAAAAGGATAAGCCAAACAATATGAAAGAAGTCATTGCACAATATTCTCCATCAAAAACTTTTTAAGGAGTATTGATTTACAGTTGTAGCACTCTTACAAAGAAGGTAACAAAACTCGGCAAACTTCTCAAATAATATTATTGATTCTCTATTATTTACTCTCTTTTCTTAAATTAAGGATTATAACAATTTGAGGTAATTTTATGGAGATGGAAATATTTCGATAAGTAAATGCGTTATGCTCTATTCTTTTCGATTTTGCTTTATTGTTACTGGATTAATGAATACTTTTAAATTGATTCTATGTTAATTACTTATATTTTTTATACGATTAAAATCGAACCCACCCAATTTTTCTATCTGACCGAGACCAGGGAGCTACATCGAAGGTCAACCTCGTAGTGGATCAGACCAAGGTATGAGGACAAGGTACCAAGTATTCGAGGTACCTGTCGAGATCGAGTACAATAGCGATTGAAACCGAATGAGACATGCATCGAGCAAGATCGAAGATAACATAATAATGGAAAAGCAAAATATCCGTGACTGGTCGAAGATCATGGCGAAAATCTAGGAACGGATCAAATTAGGAATGGTTAATTAGCTAATCATGGGATTTCCTTCTGTAATTAGAGTTATACCATAAGTAAAATTCCTCTACTATATAAAGGGGAGTATTAACCATTTGTAAGACACATTGCTCTCGCATAAAAAAGCTAATATAACGCTCTCTCTTTAGCTTATACTCTCTTGTTCATCAACTTGCTTTATTTTTAACCGTTTTGGTATCAATCAGTTCGAAAGCACCCTAGCTCGAGGGTTGGAATCCATTTCAACACTGGTTTGGTTTACTTTATAGTTCATTTCTGTTATTAATCTTCATATTTATCAATTGTTATTAAGTGAAATTACATGTCCATAGAACCTCATTATAAGTTTAATTGTTATCCAATTTTAAGGGTAAACAGTTTGGCGTCCACCGTGGGGCTAAGTATATTAGTGATTGCTTAATACTGATTCCGATAACACACACTGCTTTACACTTGTTCTCGTAATAATCTTTGTTTTCAGGATAAACATGTCAAACTCACAAGCAACGCCTACACACAATGACAACGGCCTCGGATTTCACGGGGAAAATGACAATATAGCTGCCCTAGGGATCGAGGCACCCCAGGCTGACTTTGAGGGAGCACCAATTGCAAATCTCATCGATGTCAGTTCACATGTCGCCCTAAATGGAAATTTGGGCACTGATCCCGAAGGTAGCATATGCAGGGAAGTTCGATCAGGTGATCGAGATACGCAGGGCGGAGAAGATGGTGGAGTTAGCCTCCAATTGATATTCGAAATGTTATAGGCTCAACAAGCCGCTATAGCACAACTATAAAATCATTACCGAACACCGAGTAGGATCGAACCAGAAGTCATCCACAGGACCGAGCCTGTGCCGGAAAGGTCAAACGCTAATGAATCAGGGATTGACCCCACCATTATAAAAATGCTCAAAGAGCTCACTAAACGGATTGAATTAGGAGAAAAGCAAATCGAGGCAAATAACAAGAAATTAGAGACATACAACTTTCGGGTTGACCAAATACCGAGGGCACCGCCAATTCTAAAGGGTATGGATTCAAAGAAATTCGTACAGAAGCCTTTCCCTCCAAGTGCGGCTCCGAAACCCATTCCAAAAAAATTTTGAATGCCAAACATTCCTAAGTATAATGGGACCACCTACCCTAATGAGCATGTCACTTCTTATACATGCGCAATAAAAGGAAATGACTTGGAAGACGATGAGATTGAATCTATTTTACTGATTGGAGAAACCTTGTCGAAAGGAGCAATGATATGGTCCCACATTTTGCTGCCTAATTCAACCGATTCCTTCGCCATGCTTGCAAACTCAATCATAAAGGCACATGCCGGAGCAATAAAGGTTGCAACTAGGAAGTTAGACCTCTTCAAGGTGAAACAAAAAGACAACGAAATGTTGAGGGAATTCGTATCTCGGTCATAGATGATTGGGCTGTTCAAGCCTTTACTCAGGGTTTGAATGAATGAAGTTCGGTGGCATCACAACAGCTAAAGAAGAATTTAATTGAATATCCAGCGGTAACCTGGGCTGATGTACATAATCGGTACCAGTGAAAGATCAGGGTCGAGGATGATCAACTGGACCCCTTCTGGTTCCGTTTATCCAAATAGGCGCGTCGGCAGAACTCAAAGGGATATCGACAGAGAACCCCGGTCGAACAGAGATCGGTATCAACCATACAACACAGATCGTAGAAACAGCAGCCTAGGACCCAGTCCCATCCGAAATGATTGAAGGAACGATTGAGGACAGAGCTCTCGAGGGTTCATGAGCAAAAGTGGATTCGATAAACATGCCGATCCCACAGAAGCACCACGATTATCAGAATACAACTTGAGTATCGACGCATCAGGTATTGTGTCAGCCATTGGGAGAATCAAAGATACTAGAACTGATCCATCCCAAAGAAACCCCAATCAAATATGCAAATACCATGGTACACATGGTCATAGAACCGAAGACTGCAGACAACTAAGGGAGGATTTGGCCCGTCTATTCAACGAGGGTCACCTTCGAGAATTCTTGAGCGACCGAGCTAAAACCATTTCAGAGACAGGTTTGCAAACAGGAAAAACGAGCAGGAAGAACCACATCACATGATTCACATGATCGTTGGTGGGGTCGATATTCCACAAGGGCCCATGTTCAAACGCACTAAAGTATCAATCACCAGGGAAAAAACTCGAGACTATGTGCTAGAAGGCACTTTATCATTCAGTGATGAGGAAGCAAAAGGGATCTCACAACCCCACAATGATGTTTTGGTAATCTCTATCCTTATGAATAAAATTCAGGTTAAACGAGTTTTAATTGATCCAGGAAGCTCGACCAATATTATTCGATCGAGGGTCGTGGAGCAGCTCGGCCTACAAGATCAGATCGTACCCGCAGCTCGGATTCTCAATGGCTTCAACATGGCGAGTGAAACAACTAAAGGCGAAATCATCCTACAAGTAAATGTAGTCAGAACTATTCAAGAAACAAAGTTCTATGTGATTGAGGGCGATATGAGATACAACGCACTGCTCAGAAGACCCTAGATTCACAACATGAGTGTTCCCACGTCGGATGGAGTAAAAACGGTGTATGGGGAACAATATGATGCCAAAGAGATGTTCGCGGTAAATAGCAACCACAACCACCAGCCTTGACTCACTCAGAGAAGCAGGGAACGGACGAGGACGGTGACTACTAGATCCCTCGATCCTTCATAATCCCCAAGGATTCCGACACTACCAAATCGACAGTTGAAGAGCTAGAGCAAGTCATACTGATCGAGCATCTACCCGATCGAAAGGTATACCTGGGTACGGGGCTAACCCACGAGCTCAGGGAAAAACTCATTAAATTTCTTATCAATAATATGGATTGTTTTGCTTGGTTCCACCTAGATATAACAGGGATCCCACCAGAGATCACTACATATCAACTGAGCTTAGACCCAAAGTTCCCCCCGGTAAAACAAAAAAGAAGGCCCAAGTCCAAGGTAAAACATGCATTCATCAAGGACGAGGTAGCCAAACTTCTCAAAATAGGATCCATTAGGGAAGTAAAATATCCCGAATGGTTAGAAAACGTAGTCGTAGTCCCTAAAAAGGGAAAAAACTTAGAATGTGCGTAGACTATAAATATTTAAACAAAGCATGTCCTAAAGACTCTTTTCCTCTGCCAAATATCAATCGTATGATCGATGCCACGGCCGGCCACAAGATCCTTAGTTTTCTCGATGCCTACTCCGGGTACATTCAAATACAAATGAACTAGGAGGATCAGGAAAAGACTTCGTTCATCACTAAGTACGACACCTATTGTTATAATGTAATACCGTTGGGACTAAAAAATGCTGGTGCCACTTATTAACGCTTAGTATATCGAATATTCGAAAACAAATAGGTAAATCAATGGAGGTTTATATTAACGATATGCTAGTTAAGTCCCTGCGAGCAGAGGACCATTTGACACATTTGCAGGAGACCTTTGATATACTAAGGAAACACTACATGAAATTCAACCCGGAGAAATATGCATTCGGGGTCGGCTCGGGCAAGTTCCTCGGCTTTATGGTATCAAATCGGGGGATCGAAATCAACCCCGAGAAGATCAAGGCAATCGAATACATCATCGTCGTGGACAATGTTAAGGCCGTACAAAGATTAACAAGGCACGTAGCCGCCCTAGGCCGATTCATCTCGAGGTCTTCAGATAGAAGTCACAGGTTCTTCTCACTGCTCAAAAAGAAGAACAATTTTGCCTGGACCCCGGAATGACAACAAGCATTGGAAGAATTAAAGCGGTACCTCTCGATCCAGCCACTACTTCATACTACAAAAATGGACGAGCAACTCTACTTGTACTTATCAGTCTCGAAAATCGCGGTAAGTGGGGTCCTAGTTCGAGAAGAGTAAGGTATGTAATTTCCTCTTTACTATGTTAGTCAAACTTTAGGTGAGGCCGAGACCCGGTACCCACATTTAGAAAAATTAGCGCTTGCCCTAATAAGCACCTCTGGGAAATTAAAACCATATTTTCAGTGTCACCCAATTTGTGTGGTGACTACTTATCCTCTTCGCAATATTTTGCATAAGCCCAAACTTTCGGGCCAATTAGCCAAATGGGCTGTCGAGATTAGTGGGTACGATATCAAGTATCGACCCCGAACGGCCATCAAGTCTCAAATCTTAGCGGACTTCGTGGCCGACTTTACGCCAGCCCTCGTACCCGAGGTCAAAAATGAACTATTATTAAAGTCGGGTATATCATAAGGGGTGTGGACCCTCTTCATAGATGGTGCTTTGAACGTGAAGAGGTCCGGGCTAGGCATTGTTTTGAAGCCTCCCACGGGTAATACAATTAGACAAGCTACCAAACTTCCAAGTTAATTAACAATGAGGCCGAGTATGAGGCCATGATTGTAGGTCTCGATATATGCATTGTCGTCTTCTTGAACTATTTCTGGAAGGCCAAAGTTTCTTCTCTCTGCTTTAATCCAATCTCTAAATAAAACGATTGTCTCCAAGGTGTCTTCTGCTAATAAATGTCTGTGGTCTCGAATTTGAAATCTTGCTGCACTGAAAGCGCTTTCGAAAGCTACTGATGAAGCTTGAATAGTTAACACATCTCTTGCCATTCTTGAAAAAACCAAAAATATTTGTTCGTTCATTCTCCAATATTTTAGCAGATCTTCATTCCCTTCATCATCACAAATATCAATAGTTCATGCAAGTAAATAAATATCAAGCTCGTTAACTTTTAAAGATTGTGGTTGACTAATCATTTGCTGAATAGCACCAAAAGGTCTATGTGTAGTAGTCTTTTTAAGAGATTGATAATGAAGAAGAAGAGGCACCACTAGTTGGTGCAACAAAGTTCATCTATCTTTGCTAATAGTCATACATATTTGGTTGTATATTAGCCAAACAAGTAGAAAGAAGTGGTCTTTGTGTTGGTTCAATTTCTAAATTAAGGTAAATCGTTTCAATAAATGTCTTTGTACCAATAACTTTGATTTGAGGATGTAAAACATCATCAATACTATAAATAAGAGGAAAAAGATTTTTAAAAAATAAATTCAACCATTATTTTAATAGCATCTTTATATTCCTCTTTTTGTTTATATTCAAAAAATAATATCAAAATTCCAGCTATATAAATTAACATGCTAAAAATAGTTTGATAATATATCCCAGAAAATTCTTTAGTAGCATAGAAATTTTTTTTAAAAATTAAATAAGATGAAAAGAGATATCCTAATTATCATCTATTAACATATCTTGAATAGACGAAACATGTGCATTAAACATATTGGTAATAGACAATCGATATTCATAAGCAACAGACAATATATCATATACTGAATTCCACCTAGTTGGAACTTCTTTAGGAATTTTTCTAAAGGGTTTCACAAGATTCACAATGCATCTTTGTAATGACCCGACCAGTCATTTTGTGTATCGTAGCCATGTTCACCTATTTATTGCCTCTTACATATTAGTTTGTGGTTATGTGACTTTACAGGGTGGTTGGATTGGTTTCATGAAAGTTTTGGAGTGAATTGAGACACTTAGCCCCAAGGTTGAAGACTTAAGTTGAAAAAGTTGACTGGAGTTTGACTTTTGTGTAGACGATTTCGGAATAGAGTTTTGATGGTTCCAATAGCTTCATATGTTGATTTTAGACTTAGGCATACGTCCATATATTGATTTGGAGGTTTTAGGTCATTTTGGCTTGAATTGGCGAAAGTTAGAAAGTTAAAGGTTTGGAAGGTTGAGAGGTTTGACCGAGAGTTGACTTTGTTGATATCAGGTTCGGATTTTGGTTTCAGGAGTTGGAGTAGGTTTGAATTGTCATTTATGAACTGTGTGTAAAATTTGAGATCATTTGGAGTTGATTTGATATGGTTCGACATGAGTTTTAGAAGTTGGAAGTTCATTAGGCTTGAATTGATGCGCGATTCGTGATTTTGGTGTTGTTTGATGTGATTCCAGACGTCTAGTAAGTTTGTATTGTATTTTAGGACTTGTTGGTATGATTGAATTGGGTCCCAGGGGCCTCGGGCCTGTTGTGGATGAGTTTCAGACCATTTTCTTCATGTGTGGAGAGTTGATCTAGTGTCTGGTGTGTGCTTCTTCGCATTCGCGATAAGGGGTCGTGTTCGCGATGGGTCTTCTTGGTGGAATGGTGGAATGTTCTCCACATTCGCAAATGGGTGACCGTAATCGCGATGCTTTAAAGGGTTGTGGCTTTCGCGAACGCGAGAAGGGAGCCGCGTTCGCGATGAAGGAAGGTAGGTTATGGGGCATTAGGCCTTCGCATTCGCGAAGCTTAGGGTCATTTTGTCATCACATTCGAGATAAGGTAGTCGCATTTGCAAAGGAGGATTTGGCAGCAGGGTGAGATTTGTGCTTCGCGAACACGAGGCATCTTCTGCATTCGCAAAGGGAAATGACTGGACAGAGTGTTAAAATCCCATTTCGAGGGTTAGAGTTATTATATCATATTTTGAGTTGTAGAGCTCGATTTAGGGCAATTTTGGAGAGGATATTCACGATTTGGATCAGAGTAAGTGTTTTTGACTCGAATTTGTTTATTATTCATGATTCCATCTTAGTTTTTATCATTTAATTGGTGATTTGAATGGTGAAAATTGGGGATTTGAAGGTCGAATCGAGGTCGGAATTGGATGAAATTGGTATGGTTGAACTCGTAATTGAATGGGTGTTCAGAATTTGTCAGTTTGACCAGGTTCCAAGTTGCGGGCCTGGGGTTGACTTTTTGATTTGTGATAAAAATTGAAGCTTTATTGTTTGAAGTTGTTTCCTACGATATTATTTGTTGATACTAAGTTGTTTGTGACTAGATTCGAGTCGTTCGGAGGTCTATTCGCGGAGGAAGGGCTTTTTGAAGTATTGATTTGCACGTCTTGAGGTAAGTAACACATCTAAACTTGAATTTGAGGGTATTTAACCCTGGGAACTACGCTATATGAAAGATATCAGGGTAACGTACGCGCTAGGTGACAGGCGCGTGTGCATGCACTAGTGTGTTCATCGTTTGGGGAGACCTTTAGGCTATTACCGGGCATGTTTTTCTATCATACCTTGTTATACCCGCGTTTTCCCTACTTGTTTGATAATTGAACTATAATTCATGTTAGGCATCATGTCTAGGCTAAGTGCTATTTGTTTGAGACTTAATAGGGCTATTCTTGTTGTTAATGATATATATGCCTTATTTGTGCACATGTTCTCAGTCATGATGCTATATCCGTGTATGATATCTCTGTCTCAGTACTTCTTATTTGATTTCTCACATGTTGTTGATGCCTCCTATGTGTAACAATGTTAAATTGAGTATTGTGAGATGTGTTATCTAAGACTTGAAAGTTAAATGACTGAGTTTGGGCCATAGAGCGGATTTGGTATTAATTTTAAGGTGACGTGTACGGCAGGCCCATATTGGGCTAAGTGTTATTATTTTGAGGAGACACATGCACCGGGTCTCACTGTTGGGTTAAATAATTATGATTAGCACTTGGGCAGGATCCGCCACGTCAGAGTCTGACATGCCAGCAGTGGGCACATGCACAGTATTTTATATACGTGCTTAATGATGGGCAGATATGACAGACACCCATACAACACTAAGTGTGAATATTTTGATGGATTCCCTGTGATATCGCAATTTGACATGTATACTTTACATGTAGGCATAGCGACGTACTTTTCTCATGCTCGTTGTTAACTGAAATACTTTATATGTGTTGGATTAAACTGTTATACTTGAAAGCATGCTTAAATTCCTGAAATGTGAACAAGTTGAACATAATATCATCAAGCTACATGTTTCTACTATTTTCCCTTTATATTCTAAACTATTACTAGTTATTGATATTGGCATCTGGTCAGTGCTTTCAGCCTAAGGTTAGTATTGTTACTTATTGAATACATGGGGTCAGTTGTACTCTTACTAAACTCTGCACTTTATGTGCAGATCCAAGTATATCCGGTTGAGGCGATTTCTAGAGTTGATTTCCTATTAGCTTTTGGGAGACTACGAGGTAGATGTTATGTCGTCTGCATTTGAAGTTCTCTTTCAGTTATTTCTATCTTTACTGTTCTATTGTTCAGACAGTTGTATTAGAGGATTTTGCTTGTATCTTGTTACTCAGTAGTGCTCGTGTACTCGTTGACATAAGATTTTAGGGATGGTCGTAGCAGTATTATGGTTATATTCCCAGATACTTCATGATAATTTTCCGTTGTTGAGTTATTGAACCATGTTTATTCGATTTCATTGTTATTATGTGATCGATGGCTTACCTAGCGGGTTGGGTTAGGTGTCATTATGACTAGAGGATTTGGGTCATGACAAGTAGGTATCAGAGCACTAGGTTGCTAAGGTCTCACGAGTTACGAGCACGTTTAGTAGAGTCTTCCGGATCGGTACGCTGACGTCTGTATTTATCATCGAGAGGCTACCGAACTATTAGGAGAATTCACTTTCTTGCATTCTTATTGTGATGATTTGTTATTTCTGATGTTTGAACATTGACTCTTCTATTCTCTCACAGATGGTGAGGACAGATGCGACCGGATCGGGCGAACGGCCACCAGTACCACCAGTTATGGTCGGGAAAGGTCGGGGTCACGGTAGAGGCCGAGGTGTGGCTCGTACTACAGCCAAAGCAGCACCTGTAGAGTCACCAGTTACTCCAGCTGAGGAGCAGGTACCGGTTATAATTGAGACGGTGGGACCAGCTCAGGAACCAGCAGTGCCCATTATTATTCCTGGCCTTCAAGAGGCCTTGGCCCAAATTTTGACTGTGTGCACAAGCCTGGCTCAGGCGATTTTGATTCCAGTTGCACCAACTACCTCACAAGATAGGGGAGCTACCCAGACTCCTACCGCCTATACTCCATCTAAGGCCCCGTAAACTTTTACCTAAGACCTGGAGTTTCATAGTGCCAAGGTAGGCTTATGCATTGGCACGCGATTCAGACTTTTTGGGTTGAACAGTGCATTGGGGAGTTGAAGAAAAATTTTAAAAATACAAGGCAGTTTTTGCGGTCCATTCTACGGTCGCGGAACTAATCCGTGGACCGCATATCTGCCGCAGACCGAGGTAGAAATTTGGGCAAAGGTTTTGGACCCTTATGCAAGCCGCATAACCCATCGCAGACCCAACATGAAATTTTCCGGAAGGGAGTTCTGTGGCGCATTATGCGATCATAGAATAGGTATGCGGATCGCAGACTGGCCATAGAATGAGGCAGAATTGCCTAGTTCCGGAGGACCATTGTGCGGTCCATCTTGTTGACTGCAAAAACGTTATGCGGTCGCATATGCGACCGCAGATCTGTGTCGGGGCTTCATTTTTCTAATGTTTTTTTACCCGACGCTATTTTGATTAAAAGCCCTTGGGGCTCATTTTGAGTGAGAAATCTGATGTTTTAGAAAGAATGGAGAGTGTTCTAAAGAGAGAGAAGGAGACCCTAGTCTAATGTTCATAAATTCTTGCTCAAGACTTGGAGAATTCACAAGGAAAGCTCACAAGGTCTTCATCTAAGAGGTAAGGTTCTAACCCTAGTCTTCAATTTCGAGTTTAGGTAGAAGATGGGTAATTGGGAATATGATTCTTGAGTATGAGGGTTATTTATTTTACATGCATGTACCACCAAGGGTAGTGGGAAGATTGTTGAGCTTTTTTGGGTAGAGGGATGAAAGAATCCACCCTAGGAGGACCTTGAAACCTTAATGCACACCCAGTGTTTGATGAAATGCTCAAGTAAGCTCAAATTATGAATTCTCTCCTAATTTGTGTTCAATTTTGCTATGTTTCTAAATAGATCGACGAGGCTAAGAATTTCGGAGTATTGTAGTAATTTAAAAAGCTCGAGCTGAGGTATGTTAGCTAAACTTCTCTCTTAAAATTGAATTCCCATGAAGTTCTTGCAAGTCCCGAGTTGTCCATTATGAATTGACTTTTATGAATAAGTTTGGTGTCGAGAGGTGTAATTATTCGAATATGTTCAAAATGTGTTCCGGAATATTCTTATCATGTTATGTTATTCTTCGGGAGCGTGTTCAAAGTATGAGTATGTATTAAAATGTTGTGACTTCAAGTCAAGCCCAAATAAAAGTGATCATATCAAATTGTGTAAGAAATCACATGTTCCTAAGACCCTAAATTGCTCAAATGTGGTCTTAATATCTTTCATAGAAATGTTTGTTGTTGAAAATCCGTGTTAATGTTTGAAAGTGGAATAGTGAGCATGAATTATGAAGTACGGCCAACGTGCCAAGAATGATATTATGTTAAGGACAATGATGTCAATAAAATGAATGATATGTAAATGAATATGAATTGAGTGGTGAATACTTTTAATAATAAATGCCTTGGGAGTATCGTTTAACCACCGAGGAAGGGTAGGTCGGAACAACCTAACCCCGAAACTACATGTGCCGGTGTAGGAGTGATTGAGGGGTAAATCCCCGCGTTAATGTGATGAGACTATTTCCCCTTATATGGGATGCGATTGTTGTGATGAGATGTTTACCCTTAAATGGGATGAGATTATTGCTAGCGTAATGTGATGTGATGTCAACCCATACGGGATTGTGGTGAGACGACTTAGCTGATTGGGCTGAGATCGGATGCCATGCTGTGCACATGGTGTTATTGTGAGTGTATGTCTCAGGGTGAGACGGCTTAGCCGGTCGATCCGAGATCGGACTCCGAGCTAAGACATGGTGGTGTATCTGTGCTAAAGATCTCCTAACTTAAATTACTGAAATCTACTTGAAATTCACCTTTCCCCTAACTTAACACCTTGATATTGTTTGAGTCTCTAATTTGATTTCATGATTTATTCTCCATTTACTGTTACTCATTCTATTGAGAGGGTGTTTAGTTTTACATACTAGTACTATTTCATATGTACTAACATCTTTTTTGCCGGGGGCACTACATCTTTAATGGATGTAGGTGGTTCCATAGCAGGTAGCATTGATCAGTGATAGCAGCACACCCTCTCCTCAGCTGACTTAGTGAGGCCCACTTCATTTTGGGGTCCCGTATCTCTTATCCTTGTACATAGCATTTTGAGGTATAGTCGGGCCCTTGTTGTCGGTACTGTCATAGCACTCTTTTGTTTCTGTTAGAGGCTCCATAGACATAGTGTGGGTTGTATCTCTTTTTGGGAAGGTTAAACTACAAATGTTGTAATCGTATTATCTGTTCCGCTTTAACTATGATTGTACAATATACTATTTTGGAGACTTGTTAATGACGTAACTAATGGAAATGAACTGGTGTTATTCATATGACCTTTTACTTTCTAATTAATTAAATGTATCCTTCTCTTTATGCATGTGTGAGTTGGATAGAAGGTATTGTATAGGCTTGCTTGATCGGGGTATCTCGGTTAAGCATGAGTCGCGCTCTCCGAGGTCGGGGTGTGACAAACTTGGTATCAGAGCCTAAGGTTTTAAAGTGTTCTAGGATGTCTCGTAGCCGTGTCTAGTAGAGTCCTTCTTATCGGTGTATTGTCGACCACATCTATAATTAGGAGAATACTTGGGCATTTAGGAACTTCTTTGACGTTCTAGATAGTGCGATAAAGTTGATTGTAATATTGTTCCTCCTTTAACTTGTGCTTTGCTCTAACTTTCAGTACATGGCGCCTAGGAAGAAGGCAAGAACTGGCCAAGGAGCCAATGTCACCCGAGGAGTGGGAATTAATTCGATACTTGATGATACGGGTGAGAACCCGAGGGGTGAGAACATTCCCCCGACTACTTCACTGTCTGATTCCACTACACCTGATCAGACCACACCAGTTCTTGCACCTACTAAGAGTGTAACGATCCCTCCAACTGATATTCCATTTCTACCTCCAGCTTCCGGTTCCGATGTATCTGGGGATCTTAGGGGAGCCATACAGATGTTTGCTCAGATAGTGGCTTCCCAAGCCCAGATATCATATGTTGCACCCATCTCTTCTAGTCAGCCAGGGGATTCCGCTAGTTCCAGGGTGAACATATTTCTCTAGTTGGATCCTTTAGTGTTCACAAGTACTGATCCTGAGGAGGACCCCCAGGACTTCATTGATGAGATGCACAAGACTCTCCGGGTTATGCGTGCTACTGAGATGGAGGGAGAAGAGTTGGTCTCCTACTGCCTGAAAAGGGTGGCCTATTCTTGGTTTGAAATGTGGGAGGACTCCCGTAAGGAGGGAATCCCTCCAGCGAGGTGGAGTGATTTTGCCGATGCTTTCGTTGATCATTTCTTGCCTGCCAAGATTAAGGTAGCCCATGCCGCCGAGTTTGAGAGCCTAAAACAAGGTAGCATGAGTGTGTGGGAGTATAATATTAGATTCACGCGCCTGTCCAAATATGCCATCTACATGTTGCCCACTATGGAGTCTAGAGTGCGCCGGTTTGTGTAGGGCCTTAGCCCCTTGGCTATTAATGAGGCTGCTACAACTGCCTTGAATTTTGATATGAACTATGGTAAGATGGTGGCATTCGCTCAAGCCAAAGAGACCTGCAAACTAAAGAATAGAATAGAGGTGAGAGCAGCAGCAAGGCCCGGTCCGCGGGAAATTTTGGTGGTTCTTCTGGTAGTGGTGGTGGTGGTAAGTCAGCATTTAGGGGAGGTCATCAGGGCCATCCTAGTCTTTTGCTCAGCCTTCAGTCTGTCACTCATACACCGGCACGTATAGTTTCGGGGTTAGGTTGTTCCGACCTACCCTTCCTCGGTGGCTAAACTATACTCCCAAGGCATTTATTATTAAGAGTATGTACCACTCAGTTCATATTTTTTTACAAGTCATTCATTTATTGGCATCATTGGCCATAACGTAATAACATTCTGGGCACATTGGCCGTACTTCATAATTCATGCTCACAATTCCACTTTCAATCATTATCATGGATAATCAACAACAAGGCCTTTTAAATTAAGACTTTAAACACATACTTGAACAAATTAGGGTCTTAGGCACATATGATCTCTTATACAATTTGATGTGATCACTTTCATTTGGACTTGACTTGATAAGAACATTCCAAAACACATTTTGAACATATTCATATATATACATCATCCGATGCCAAACATATTCAGAAAAGTCAATTCATAACAGACAACTCGGGACTTACAAGATCATCGTGGGAATTCAATTCTAAGAGAGGAGTTTAGCCAACATACCTTGCCTTGAGCTTTTTAATTTACTAAAATGTTCCGGAAATCCTATCCACTTCGATCTATTTAAATATATAGCAAAATTGAACACAAGTCAGGAAGGAGTTCATAGTTCCAGCTCACTTGAGCATTTTATCAAGCACTAGGTGTGCATTACGGTTTCAAGGTCCTCTTATGGTGGATTCTTTCACCCCACTACCCAAAGTTCACCCAAAAGAGCCCAATAATCCTACCACTCCCTAGATGGTACATGAATGTAAAATAAATAACTCCCACACCCAAGAATTGCTTTACTAATTGCCCATTTGTAGTTAAATTTCGAAATTAAGGGTTAGGGTGTAGAATCTTACCTTTTGGTTGAATACCTTGTGAGTTACAGTAGAGAAATCTTCAAGGTTTGAACAAAGATTGATGAACAAATGATTAGAACTCCTCTTCTCACTCTAGACCACATTCCTCTCTCTCTAAAATGTAAGTATCTGGGAATATAACCACAATACTGCTACGACTATCTCCAAAATCTGGTGTCAACGAGTACACGAGCATTACTGAATAACAAGATACAAGCAAAATTCTCTAATACAATTGTCTGAATAATAGAACAGTAAAGATAGAAATAACTGAAAGAGAACTTCAAGGACTGCGGACCACATAGCAGCTACCTCATAGTCTCCCAAAAGCTAATAGCAACTCAACTCTGGAAATCGCCTTGACCGGATGTACTTTGATTTGCACACGAAGTGCAGAATGTAGTATGAGTACAACCGACCCCATGTACTAAATAGGGCGGATCCTACCCAAGCGCTAATCATAACTATTTAGCCCAATAGTGAGGCCTGGTTCATGCGTCGCCCCAAAACAATTACACTTAGCCCAATGTGGGCCTGGCGTACGTGTCACCTTAAAATCAATACCAAATCGGCTCTATGGCCCAAACTCAGTTATTTACCGTTCAAGTCTCAGATAACACATCTCACAGTACTCAGTTTAACAATGTTACACATAGGAGGCATCAACAACATATGAGAAATCAAATAAGAAGTATGATCATACACGGATATAGCATCATGACTGAGAACATGTGTAAACATAAGGCATATAGCTCAGAAACAGCAAGAACAACGCTATCAAGTCTCAAACAAATAGCACTTAGCCTAGATATGATGCCTAACATGAATCACACTTCAAATAATCAAACAATTAGGGAAAACATGGGTATAACAAGGTATGCTAGCAAAACAAGCATGGTAATAGCCTAAAGGCCTCCCCAAACCATGAAAACATCGGTGCACGTACACACGCACGTCACCTAGCGCGTACGTCAGCCCAATGTCTTTCATATAACGTAGTTCCCAGGGTTAAATACCCTTAAATCCAAGTTTAGATGTGTTACTTACCTCAAAACGTGCAAATCAATACTCCAAAATGCCCTTCCTCAGCGAATCGGCCTATGAACGGCTTGAATCTACTCACAAACAACTTAATATCAACAAATAATGTCGTAGCAAACAACTTCAAACAATAAAGCTTCAATCTTAATCAAAAATAAAAATTTCAACCTTGGTCCCGCACCCCAAAACCTTTCAAACTCAAAAATTCCAAACATCAATTCAATTACGAGTTCAACCATACCAATTTCATCCAATTCCGACCTCGATTTGACCTTCAAATCCTTCATTTTCACTTTAGGAAGTTTTTACTAAAACCCCCCATTTCTCTAATTCAAATCACCAATTAAATGATAAAAACTAAGATGGAATCATGAATAATGAACAAATCCGAGTCAAAATTACCCCGATCCAAATCGTGAAAATTCCCTCCAAAATCGCCCAAAATCAAAATCTACAACTCAAATTATGATATAATAACTCTAACCCTCGAAATGGGATTTTAACAGTCTGCCCAATCATTTCCCTTCGCATTCGCGAAGGAAAAATCTCACCCGCTGCCAAATCTTCCTTCGCGAACGCAACTATCTTATCATGAACGAGATGACCAGATGACCCTAAGCTTCGCAAAAATGAAGGCCTAAGGCGTGATGCGCCCCAGCCTGTCTTCCTTCATCGAGAACGTGGCTCCCTGTTTGCGTTCGTGAAAGCCACAGCCCTCCAAAACATTGCGATCGCGCTCTCCGCGTTCGCGAAAGCCACAGCCTTCCAAATTATCGTGATCGGGGTCGCTTATTTGCAAACACGAAGAACAGTCCACCAGACCACCAAGAAGACCCTCTGCGAACATGACCGATGTGTCGCGAATGCGAAGAAGCACACACCATACACCAGATCAACTGTCCAATCATGAAGAAAATGGTTTGAAACTCATATGCAACATGCCTGAGGCCCCCGAAACCCCGTCCAATGACACCAACAAGTCCTAAAACACAATATGAACTTACTTTAAGCCTCAAATCACATCAAACAACGCCAAAACCACGAATCACACATCAATTCAAGCCTAATGAACTTCCAACTTCTAAAACTCATGCCGAACCATATCATATCAACTCAAATTGACCTCAAGTTTTACACACATGTCATATATGACACAAAGAACCTACTCCAACTCCTGGAACTAAAATCCGAACGTGATATCAACAAAGTCAACTCTCGGTCAAACGCCTTAACCTTCCAAACCTTCAACTTTCTAACTTTCGCCAATTTAAGCCAAAACAACCTATGGACCTCCAAATCAATATCTGGACATACGCCTAAGTCCGAAATTACAATACAAAGCTATTTGAACCATCAGAAATCCATGCTGGAGTCGTCTACCTAAAAGTCAAAATTAGGTCAACTCTTTCAATTTAGACCTTCAACCTTGAGGCTAAGTATCGCAATTCACTGCAAAACTTCCCCGAAACTACGCTGGCAAGTCATATAACCACAAATGAACTTAGAAGAGGCAATAAATAAGGGAACAAGCCTACAATACACGAAACAAACGGCTGGGTCGTTACATTCTCCCCCTCTTAAAGAAATGTTCATCCTCGAACGGGTATAGAATCATACATGGAGTCTCATATAGGTGTGGATATCTGCTCCGCAACTCTAACTCGGTCTCCCAAGTAGCCTCCTCAACTGGCTGACCTCTCCACTAACCTTTACTGAAGCTATATTCTTTGACCTCAACTTCCGAACTTACCGGCCCAAAATAGCCACCGGATCACCGTAATACTTCCGGAGCATAGATACATGAAACACTAGATGAACACCTGATAGGATAGGTTGCAATGTAAGCCTGTAGGCCACCTCCCCAGCTCTCTCAAGCACCTCAAAAGGACCAATATACCGAGGGATTAACTTGCCCTTCTTCCCGAACCTCATCATACCCTTCATGGGTGAAGCTCTGAGCAAACCCTTCTCACCCACCATATATGCAACATCACGAATCTTTCTATCAACATAACTCTTCTGTCTAGATTGTGTTGTACGAAGCCGCTCCTGGATGAACTTTACCTTCTCTATGGCATCACGGACCAAATCAGTGCCCAACAGCCTAGC
>AWOL01S0082646.1:14901-35689 GCA_000715115.1 Nicotiana otophora | reverse complement strand
GAGAAGGAAAAAATAATGTAGATTATTCTATTTCCTCCTTTGGTAAGGATTGGCTTTTTGTTCAAGGGTATGTTAAAAACCATCGTGTTTTCTTTGTTTGTATCATCGAGACACCCGAAGGGCCAGCCATATGTACCTCGGGAGCCCCGGCCCATTCAAATCAAAATAGAATGAGCACCTACGACTTAGGGGGATGGAATGTTGACCACAGGGTGAGAGAATCTTATATTACGGGGGCTACTAACTGGTCAAGTCATTAAACTTAGTCATTTTGATTAACATGGTTGCAAGTGGACTGGGTTTATGGGTATAAGCTGACTACGACCAAAGTCGTGGGTACTTCAACCCAAAAAAAGGCGACCCTTGTTCAAACCAAAAGAACTACCTCACCTCACTTACGAAGAAGTTGTTGGAGCATGGCTCCAAACTATAAGAGTTTGCTTTTTATCTTTCTCAGACAGATCTGATCAAATAAGGGATCAGACCACTCCTGGTGTTTTAACTAGTCATTAATGGTCGGCTTAGTTAGTATCCTTTCGGTATATGTTGCGAACACTTTCATTTTTAGCCTTTCATCTTCTCTATAGAAGCAAAACTCGAACAGATTGAACATATGGTCCAACTATATAACTTTTTCTTTTTCATTACTTCCATGGTCGTGCCTTGTGGCACGGCAGCACCCGTACTATTGAAAGGGTTCGTCAGTAGAGATGTTCCCACAAGTGCCTTTTTTCCAATGGTACTATAATTCCTATTCCTATCCCTTCATTCCCTCTTTTGGTCTATCTACATTCCAGGAAATTCATATGCTCCGCGGACGGAGATAAAAATGGCGTCTTGGTCAGAGAAAGCCGCCCTATTCTATTACCAGATATAATTGGGAGAAGCTCATCCGAAATTAGAGCTAGAAACGCTTTATTTCTGTTTGTTCCCGTTCTCCATTTCCTTCTTCTCGAATCCAAGGTGGACATCTCATATTTAGAATCTTTCTTCGGTGTGCTCCGTTGGATATTCTTTCATACTTTCTTCTTTTCACCACGCGATAGGTCAGCGAAGCATGAGCGAGCATGGAGAAGGAAAGGCCAAACACTTCGGCCTAATGGGAATGAGCAACGACGAAATGAGAAGATGAGGTGCCTCGGGCACCCCTATTTAGAAAGAAGGGTCAAAGATTTTGGGCCTGTTGCTTTCCTCATCCCCCCTTTGTCGGGCGGTGCTTGTGTGCAGGGTGCACCACCTAAAATCGGTCTTGAATCTATCACCTTACCAACAAGCCGAGAGTTGATGGTTGTTGGTCACGACTACTATCAAAAAGCTCCTATGAAGATGAATATTTCACATGGGTGGAGGGAGCATCTTTATGTTGGGTGTTCTTTTGTCATGCGGCCCGGTGGCCTATGTGCGACCTGTGGCCCATGCCACTTATTTGTTCAGGGAGGGCAACGTGAACTCTGATTCGATCCAGGTATTCAATCCCGCTGCTAAGATGCTCAGTTGACTCCTTAACCTTGATAGGAAGAAGGCTTATCCATAATTCGTGCATAAGGGTAATGAACTTTGGATGAACAAATGCGAATGGGTGTAAGCCTCGCTTCACGAAAACACCAGTGCACACTTAGAGACACGAAAGCGCAGGTAATGCCAGTTGGCAAAGTGGCGTTAAGCATCCCTAGCGGTACAAAAAGAGGGGTCGTGATGATATCATCTACGTCCATACTGCTCCTGGTGGAGAAGATATTGCATCCAACCAAGTCCTTGACCAGAGAATAGAAGAATTCCCACTACCGATGGATTGCCAGCCGGGCTGTGAGCGCGGTGGGAACGAGCTTCCCAAGAAGCCAGCCCGGGTTGGGTTCAGCATAGAATGAAGTGGGCGGCCCTAATCTTGTGTTGGCTTTACCAACTTATTGGGTTGCGTGTGAAGAAAAGTGGACGTGGGCACTCGGGTCGGGGCACATCGTAACTAAGAGAGCCATTCCATTTAGGGTGAGACAAAATGGGCGGGCACGGGCGGTCTAGTGTCCGGGCCGATTGGTCAGATGATGATTACTTCACTTATTATTTTAGTATTAGCTGTCTATCCCATAATGGAAAGGGATGGAATAGATAGAATGCGAAGCGCAAGCGCTACATGGTCGGTTTTTTTGGGGGGATAGGCTTGTAAAGAAACAAGCGTATCCCTACCCCGACCGACAACTTCTAGGTTTCCCCATCTCTTATAAACTTCCCCCGGACAAGGTGGGTTGCTCTGATGGTAAGCACCCTCCACTTCCAACCAAGAGGTTGTGAGTTCGAGTCACCCCAAGAGCAAGGTGGGGAGTTCTTGGAGGGAAGGATGCCGAGGGTCATTTGGAAACAGCCTCTCTACCCCAGGGTAGGGGTAAGGTCTGCGTACACACTACCCTCCCCAGACCCCACTAGTGGGATTATACTGGGTTGTTGTTGTTGTTGTTGTTGTTGTTATAAACTTCCCCTGGTCTTCGGCCTGAGCTGTATGAGGCAAAAACTCATCCCACGTATGGTTCGCAGGCCGAGCCCCACCCCAGCAGTAAGGGTGCGACTTAGGTCAACTAACACAAAAACGATACAGTTCAGTCAACGATTGCCTTTGGGTTCCGAACTCCATATGGAGAAGGAGCGTTGTTGTTTGCGAGGTCATGAGCATTTACATGGACCCACTTTTCATTGGATTTGTGGGAAATTGATTATCTATAAACCGTCCCTAACGAGCGATAGGATCAAGTTTGATCTGGATGAATCACTTTGTGCAGACCCGTTGCCAGTCCACGTTTCGGCCTCATATGAGAATGGAAAATTAGAGCATGTTTTCCATCGGTGGATAAAGAATCACGAACATAATAATTTCTGGTTGACTATGTTCGCAGAAAAAAGAAACTTTCGAGAAAGGACGAGCATGACTAAAGTGGCTATACATACAAATCTATTTACGGATCTATATGCTTCGATTGGAACTGGAAGTTCCAGAACTGGTGGCTGGTATATCACAACAATAAAACTTCCTTTTATTTTTTTTATTCTGATCGGATTTATGTTGGATTTGTTGGGAGTCTTGCGTAGTTTGTTATGTCAGCTCCAAAAGTATAAGTTGCGTTGGAATTGATAATGTTCCGTGGAGTTCATAATTGCATAAAAGGAGTCAAAGTAGTGGCTATGGCGCTTTGAGGCACTTCTTTGACGGTCTCCGTACGCCCGGCCTACCGGCCCGCTCTGAAGAATTCATGATTTATATATGTTTCAGGCTGGTGAGAGGGAGTGCGGAATAAGGATTGATTTTACTATATCCATCGTAGCCCACCCCATCCACCTATCGTAGGAGGTCAATTGTTGCTTTCTCTCTCAAGATTGCAATCCCTATCGACTTGGGAAGGAATGAGTAATAGGTCGGGGAATCGGGCATCGGCCCTCTTGGATCCAGTAGGAGCAGGAGTAGGTAAGTTAGTATAGATCCAGTGAAGAAAAGAGAATTTAGTTGATAGAGACGTTAGATCTGAAAGAAGCATCAGGTCACATATCCTAAAACCTTCACGGGAAAGGAACAGACTCACTCGCCCTACTTCTAAGATAGATAGAAAAAGTTAGGGGGTCCCAGCTGCTGAGGTGGTGTTGTGATAGGTGCGAGTAATAACAACAAAAGTAGTGAAAGCTCCTGTAGTAGTATATTGGGTAGTTTGCAGTGGAATAGATTCAAGCATCCGGACCAATAGATCCACAGCAAATAGGCATTGACTTAGTTGCTTTTGCAGTTTATTGTAATCCCGATGTTGATCCGATGCAACTTACCGGTGATAGTCGCAGCACCAGGAGCTTTCAAGGGAGGAGGTCAAGATCTCTAGTTCTATTATGGAATTAAAACAAAAAATCTAACTAAATAGGCAGCGAGCCGTTCATATTAGACCCGAAGACCACGAAGAATAAATAAACAAAGGGAGGGGCTTCTTCCTTTAATAGAGGTAATGCTTATTCTTCTCCTTCCCGGTACTCTTGAATAAGTCAAGGCTTTTCCCTACTCCATATCAAAAGCACTTTCAGTAGAAAAATTAATTTGTCTCAAATCAAAAGAAGAAGACTCCGCACCTTCAACTAATTCAAGCAATTCAGTCAGTAGGAAAGTCATATCACTGAACATTGGATTATATACAACCTCGTGAACATTACAACCAATCAATTGAGAGTCGTCTATACATTTAGAAACTTTCTATTTATTCCAGAACGCAAAAGAAAAGGTAGAACCTTTGGTAGGTACTTTCGTCCTACTTTAATATAGCACTTTCAGCCCGGGTTTGGCCTTTTAGCCATCCCTTCGATCAAATAGAGATTCCTATCCTACATTTCTTTTTTTTCCCCACGATAGCGATATTTCTTTGCTACTTCTTTCCTCGGCTAATGGAAACAATCCTTCTTTTTACCCTTCCTGGAGCCATCCATCTCCAAATAGTAAATGCGCTGCTGTGCTCAATGTCCGCTCGTCTGGCAAGTTGGAAGAAAGCACTTCCTCCCCTCTTTGTGTGGAAAAGCTTCTGAAAGCCTATTAGTTAGTATTAGTAAAAAACATAGTTAAGGGGTCCGTAGTTATCGCAATCGCTCGTTGGTCTTCACCTCAAGTGCTTTCTTCAATGAGTTTAAGTCTACCTTTGCGGATAAGAAATCAAGGACTTGTTGGTAGATCAGCTATCTCGCACTCTAGTCTTTCATTGATCTTTTCTACCCCTCGCTCTATGATGATGCGCGCCTATCCAGAATGTGCAAAGTAAATAGCGGTAGATCAACTGGGCATAGATTGACACATAGGCTGCTGGCAGAGTGGGGGGCAGAATCACACAGTAAGAAAGCTTCCTGTCAATCCAAAAGTGTTAGAAAAAGAATTAGATCTAATCTCGTCAAGTGGGCTTATTCATTTTCTGAAGTTAGATTGAAGATTAAGATAGCCGGCCAGTAGTTCCTTTAACGAATGCGTTCATGAGGCCGGTCCCCTGTGGCTAAAAAGCTTAATCACTTTGCTGAATAATGCAAGTTAACGTGATGATCGAATCTGGGTGAAGTGTTGCTACCTGGCCCAACGTTATCAAAAAACGTTTTTGTTTCCTTAGTCTTTCTTGTGCACTTTTTTAGTCTACTTATTCTATTTGGGTGGGCTTGGTTGGCAGGGTCTGGGTCTTCTGCATTCTTATCTAAAAAGAGTAAGAGGACGGTTCCTTCAATTATGGCATTGCCTTCATCATCCCTTGGACAGGTTGATGAGCTCTTGGACAATTCGATATGAGTGAACTCTATAAGCATCAGACCGTCTGTAATGGCTCGTCCCTAGTGCCTTTGAACGAACTACAAGGCCTCTCTTCAACTCCCTCTGAGGTTTCAACTGCTAACCAACTCTTTCGACTGCGAGTCATCTAATGAATAAATGGCCACTAGAGGGGGAAAGCGATAGAAATTGGTTCCCTATGACGTCTTCTATCTTTGAGCTTTCTAAAAACCACCCTAGCCTTCCACGCAAGTTGTAGTACCCCCGGTAAGATCCTTAGTCAGGGCTACTTGAAGATCCTTTCATCTCTTCTTTCTTTGTGTTGAGAGAGAGTCGCCAAAAGGCTCATTCCAGGAGTGAAAGAGAACCTGGCTTGCTTAGCAACCAAAGCTAGCCTAATAAGGAAAACCTGTTAATGTGAGACCCTTCTTTGCCGGGCCGGGTACTTCTCCTTTGTCCCTTGCCTTGCTTTTTGGCTCAGCCACTCTCTGTTCTTAAGTAAGTGTTCCCCTCTCTCAAAAAACAGAATATGTTAATCGTTACCAATACCAAGCATAGTTCCTTTTCCTTGTTCCAGAGGAGATTGGTATTGGTAGAGTCGCATTCATCCCCATATTTTTGCCCTTTGGCTGGTAATCACATCGGCCATAAGGTGGTCTATCACCTAGGTTGGGGAGAAAAGGTTTTTTGTTGTCGGAAAATCCCTCTTCGCTTTATTAAACTCTTCTATTAGGCGAGAGCTCACTCAATTACTTTTTAAACTTTCGCAAAGCTCTCCTTTCCTTAAAGTGAGTTGGTTTTGTATGAAAGCAGGTTTCATCCTGACTTTCATCGGGGACAGGTACGGGGTCTAGGTTGGGCTATACGATGAACAGGAAATCAAAAAATCTTGCTTCATTGAAGTCCCTCATGGAAGAAGAATTGGTTGATGTAGAAGGCTTATATGTTATTGTATCCACCACATAGTTTACATACTCAGACAAGCTGATTCCAGTGCCTATAGTAATAGTCATACTAAAGCTAAAGAGATCCCAATAGTCAATCCACTACGCCCCAATGTTGTCACTGAACAATCACCTTGCCTTACTAATATATGAATTTTTTCGCATTGTGTTCCTTCAACAGGAAGGAGAGCAGCTGATTCTAGGGATGCCCTTTTGTCCACATCGAATGGAAAGGAATCAGTCTGGCAGCAAGAGAGGAATTCCTCTAAGCCATATCATCAATGTTAATAGCATTTATCGATGCTTCTCCACGGTGTCCTGGTCTCACGACGTGGATTCGAACCACTGCTTCTCCTTATTGTAGTGAGTGGTTCTATCATCCTCCTCATTAAAGTCCTCCTAGAATCCAGAGCATTTCGTCGAAATACATCCTGTCTTTTCACCTTAGTAGTCTTGTGCATAGTCAGTACTATATCCCCAATCATGGCTACTAATAAAATAAGACTAGAAACGAAAAACCAGACGAAATAGTAGGTATACAATGTTTCCAAATTAGTCCAACTTCATACCTTTCCGGCATAAACTGTATATCTCATAGAGGTCGTATTTGTTTGGGTTGGTAGTAATGGAATGCTTTCAGTATCTAAAATAAAGAACATCTCCCACCAAAATATTAGTCCAATAATACCACTGACTGGTAAATAGCATAATACTTCTTCGTGAATCTCAACTATTTGAATATGGAACATCATAACAACGAATAAGAATGAAATGGCTATAGCTCCTATATAAACTACTGGAAAGATCATAGCGAAGAAGTTGAGACCTAACAAAAGAAGTAAACCTGAAGTGTTGCGAAAGACTAGGATGAGAAATAAAAGGGAATGTACCGGATTTTTAAGAATGTACAACCATCAAACCAGAGACCAAAGCAGATCTCGAAAAAACAGAAAGTATCAAAGTACGTCATCCTTACCTGAAATGGAACTTTCATGCCGTAGCAAGAACTAGCATGAAAGTCGATCTATTACGACCAGCGCGGTTGTTCCTATTTCGTTTTCTTCTTTCAAGCCCTTCTTAGAAAGCACTCACTAAGTTACTTACGGAATCTTAAATCTCTATCGACATCGAGAATTATTTATGTGTCCAGGTCGATTAGTGGTTCGGCTTCCTTCTCCCCCACCTTTTAGCCTTTTGGACCCCTGAAAAAAAAGAAAGCTGAAATCAAAAGGAAAGAAGAGCAATTGGGCCATCTTTCCCGAGTGAGACCGCCTTCTCTCAGGCCAGCAGTCTTCTACTTCTAGTCGACTTCTCTATGAAGGGCTTCCCTCTTTTCTTGGCTCTACTCGCTTGTCTACGCTCTGACCCAGCAACTAATAAATCAAAAATGATGTTTCCTTGCCTGCATTAAGATTTAAAACTTGTCATAAAAAAAGGTAATAAATCAGAATCAAGAAAAAATATGGAATTAGTGAATCAAGATCTAGATGGATCCATATCTTTATCTCTATCCACGTAGATACCTATCTATATGGATAGAGATCTATCTATGAATCGGCGTAGACTATCCTCTATCCGGATAAATATGTCCCTATGAGCGACTACGCTGATCTTTANGAAATTGGGCTATCTTTCCCGAGAGAGGCCGCCTTCTCTCAGGCCAGCAGTCTTCTACTTTTAATCGACTGCTCTATGATGGGCTTCCCTATTTCCTTGGCTCTGCTCGCTAGTCTACGCTTCGACCAAGTAAGTAATAAATCAAAAACGATGTTTCGTTGCCTGCATTAAGATCTAAAACTTGTCGTCAAAAAAAAGGTAATAAATCAGAATCAAGAAAAAATATGGAATTAGTGAATCAAGATCTAGATGGATCCATATCTTTATCTCTATCCACGTAGATACCTATCTATATGGATAGAGATCTATCTATGAATCGGCGTAGACTATCCTCTATCCGGATAAATATGTCCCTATGAGCGACTACGCTGATCTTTATATGTTTTGGCCACGTCCCTTNTACCTTTCCGGCATAAACTGTATATCTCATAGAGGTCGTATTTGTTTGGGTTGGTAGTAATGGAATGCTTTCAGTATCTAAAATAAAGAACATCTCCCACCAAAATATTAGTCCAATAATACCACTGACTGGTAAATAGCATAATACTTCTTCGTGAATCTCAACTATTTGAATATGGAACATCATAACAACGAATAAGAATGAAATGGCTATAGCTCCTATATAAACTACTGGAAAGATCATAGCGAAGAAGTTGAGACCTAACAAAAGAAGTAAACCTGAAGTGTTGCGAAAGACTAGGATGAGAAATAAAAGGGAATGTACCGGATTTTTAAGAATGTACAACCATCAAACCAGAGACCAAAGCAGATCTCGAAAAAACAGAAAGTATCAAAGTACGTCATCCTTACCTGAAATGGAACTTTCATGCCGTAGCAAGAACTAGCATGAAAGTCGATCTATTACGACCAGCGCGGTTGTTCCTATTTCGTTTTCTTCTTTCAAGCCCTTCTTAGAAAGCACTCACTAAGTTACTTACGGAATCTTAAATCTCTATCGACATCGAGAATTATTTATGTGTCCAGGTCGATTAGTGGTTCGGCTTCCTTCTCCCCCACCTTTTAGCCTTTTGGACCCCTGAAAAAAAAGAAAGCTGAAATCAAAAGGAAAGAAGAGCAATTGGGCCATCTTTCCCGAGTGAGACCGCCTTCTCTCAGGCCAGCAGTCTTCTACTTCTAGTCGACTTCTCTATGAAGGGCTTCCCTCTTTTCTTGGCTCTACTCGCTTGTCTACGCTCTGACCCAGCAACTAATAAATCAAAAATGATGTTTCCTTGCCTGCATTAAGATTTAAAACTTGTCATAAAAAAAGGTAATAAATCAGAATCAAGAAAAAATATGGAATTAGTGAATCAAGATCTAGATGGATCCATATCTTTATCTCTATCCACGTAGATACCTATCTATATGGATAGAGATCTATCTATGAATCGGCGTAGACTATCCTCTATCCGGATAAATATGTCCCTATGAGCGACTACGCTGATCTTTATATGTTTTGGCCACGTCCCTTTCCGCTCTGAAGAAGAAGGTGTTTATCTCTCAATCTTATGTAGTGAGGTATGTGACCTATGTTAGGTCCATAAGATACCATAGCTTTTGGTGTTCTATGATTCACCTCCAAATAATGAGTAAGTAGTTCGATCATTTTTATTTTGATCTTTTTAGTAAACTGATGGGGGGAATGCAGAGCAACAGGTTGAATTACTATATAAATTAGAGTTGTAAACTATAGGACTTGTTGTTCGAGTAGGAATATTTCAGTTTTTCTCATTCTTTCTCTTCGATAAGAATAGGAATTTGAAATGGTACAAATTCCTCTTCATTTTGTTGTGCTCGGTGAAAGAACGGCCTAAGCACACTTTTTCGGATCCAAACTTCTTTGTTCTTTCTAAGTCTTCTTCTTGAATAGAAGAACGCAACTGTTGCAAAAACTAGGATTTTAGTAGTAGGCGGGATCCCCTCTTAGTTTTGAGTAGGCAGAGCCATTCTGTTTTGGTTCTTCTCCACGGGTGATCCAGGAATTTTCCTATTATTTTTTTCAACTGAGATATCGATATAGAAGGATCTCTATATTTCTTCACAGTGGGTTCTCGCATCATTTTCTTGAAAAGATATTATATCACCGTGGAAAAGTTTAAAATGAGTAATGTTAACCATTCCATTATTCACACAAATCCTTCGATGACTTATCAGCTGCCTTGCTTGAGGAATAGGTTCACAAAACTGGAGATGAATCGGATAACGTACGATCTTGTTTCCGGATTGAGTAGAAAGGGGATATATGAAGTTCGTTCTCTTCCTCTGTGCATCTCTGTGATGGGTAAATCTCCATAAAAAGGGAAAACTTTCGCGTAGTTTGTGATTGGATGTAACTGTTAAGATTTTCTTTAGAATAAATCTTTCTCTTAATAGATCTCTTCTTGTTCATCAATATTCGTAGAATATGGCATTATATTATTGTAAGTTTTCTGTTCCAAACATATCTCGTTCAATAAATCTTTTTCACCACATCGCGTATAATGGGAATCGAACCCACTCCGCTGCTGGCAGGCAGATGTATAATGTACTACTTCGATCCATCAACTTGTTAGGAGTAGGTTTTGGCTTGCCCCTTTCTTCTTATTAGTCAGATAGCTTTTCCACCCTTTCCCCTTTTAATATAATAATAAGGTAAGCTTCCAAAGCTCCTTTCTTCAGCTGGTGCGCAGGAGCACACTTTTGTTTTCCCCTCTACAAGGGGCTTTCATGAATAGGGATTTCCCGCCAATAGTCTTCTCTTCCCATCACTTCACTTCATTCTAGAAATATGATCTCACCGTGCCGGGCGAAGGGGAAGGAAGAGATGGGTGGTCCCGGAAAAACAACGAGAGAGGGCTCATATCCCCCCCTCCCCTCTCACTCTTCTCCACACCTATTTATTCACCCGAGATGCAGAACTCTTTTTTTTAATGAATAGATAGAGCCATGATACATTCCGAAATATTGTAAAGGTAAATCGACTCTTTTCGTCCCCTTTTTGATATCTGCCTGAGGACCTATGTTAATGTTTTGGAAAGGGGATTTTTGCCGTTTGTAACAAATAGACCCACGATACGGACTAATATATGTTCTTACCCGTAAGCATAAGTAAAATCTGGTCAGTCCCCCACGGCAGGGCTTCTCGCTTTTCATGAATCTGTCTCCTCCTCTGCTTATGTGAGTTTTACCCGCCTTTTACTCTGACTCCCTATGAGCCCTTAGTTTTTCGGAGGGTCGGCGGGTCATGGCAGCCTATGCTCATGCATCGGTTTACTTAAATAACCTCTGCTCTCCCACTTCCTTCTATTCAAAAGGCGAGTGACCCTTAAACAAAAAGGCTTAAGAGGGTTCTTCTTTATATATTACATAAGCCCTAAAGTAGGTAGCCCCGAAAGCCGAACTCAACAGAGTGGTTTTGGCTTGCCCCTTTCTATCTTATTAGTCAAACCTAAACGTCCTTATTTCACAAAATAGCACTAACACCCTATCTATAGTAAGGGACCTTTTCAATTAAATCTCCCACTTGATTTCTTAAAGTCAAATAAATGACTCTTTGTTAGCTCTTCGTGCATCCTTGACTTCTCAAACTGAACTAAGACTGTCCAACTAGAGTATAGCCAGAAGGAGCTCTTTTTGTATTGAAAGTGTTTTCAAATAGTAATCCATTGCATCGGTAATAAGACTTAGAGTAAACGAACGATTCAAGCTCCTTACAGAAGGCAGTTCAGCTTGATAACTCGATAAGCTATATTGACAGAATAAAACCACTCTTTCAAAGGTGGGATCAATCCCAACCTATTCTTCTTAGCCTAACAGTCTATTCGTTAAAGTAAATTATCATCGCTTTTAGATACAAGGAAGTTGGACTAGTTATTAGACCAACTATCTCACACTCTCTCTCTCAAACCCAGCAAAAGGAGCACATCTAGTTGAAAGACTCTCATTCTTATTTACAATGGGAAGATCTTTCAGTTTCTAAAAGCTTAAGCTTAAGAGCTTTATCCATAAGTAATGAGAAGAGACTTTTAGAAAACCCTTATGCCTTCTCTGGAGATAGAGATCGTACTGCTACCTCTGAGTCTGAAAATCTAGTTTTCTAGGCTTTTCGCTTTTAGAATCCTCTTTCTCTCCGATCCTTCATGCGTTCTTTATCCAATTCCGATTTGATTTAGCTTTGTTTTAGTTCCTATTTCTTTATTTTGAAGAAAGGTGGATCTATAAGGGAAAAGATAAATATATAGTATCAATAAGAAGATAGTTTGATTTTCTTGTTTGCACATGTGTATTGTCTAATCTATGAGAATCTAGCTTTTCCCCTTCCGTAAGCGCATATAAGGAAGTGGGCCCTTGGCTATTGAGAGGACTCCTATTGTCTTTCTTTTATTTACTAGTGTTTCTTGTTCCCGCGCCCCCCAGGTACCGAGACCCTCGGTAATCTCTTGCAAGGCGCACAAGGCCATTAGTCTTACCTCATGCAATTTCTGCTTTCTTGTTGGCTTGGTGATGCTTTCCTTCCTCTGTAGAGAGAAGATAGAAAAAGGATGTTTCCCCGCTTTCCGTCCGTCGTTTATTCCCACTTATGTCTTCTGTAAGAACGAGATGGATGGGCTCCCCGCTAACACTTTTTCAGATATTCCCCCTTCCAAGGATGCTTTCTTTAGCCTTTTTCCCTCATCCCTTTTGGTTTGGGGATGACAAGTACTTCGTCTCGAGTAGGACACCGGTGATCTCTACATTCACCTATGTAATTTCGAAAGGAGAAGCGCCATGCGTTATGCTTTTGTAGACCACCTAGTATACATTAAAGAAAGTGCCTTCCTCAATTAAACTAGTTTCCTCATCTTCTCTTCCCCCCAACAACTTCACTCAAGAGGAATCACATATTCTTAAGTGAGAAGATCAGACTCTTATTATTGAATTTCCATTGTTTGCATGTAATAGCTGATTCCCTATATTTTGTTTATGCCCAAACTTTCTATTTTCCTTTTTCAGTCTAAAAGGAAAGCAAAGTGACTATCATCGGATAGTCACGAGCGCTTAGAGGTATGAAGTTAAGCGAATCTTACTATCTGAATGAGCTTAGCTTCTTAAAGGACTCTTAATAAAGAAATCTTTTTTGAAGAAAGAAATTCAAGTCGGGCTTGAAAGAAGCCAGGCGATCTGATCAGAAGATATAGAAGATACACGAGAAGATAAAGGGCGAAGTACTTTTTTAAATCCGATCGGTGTAAATATGATATTAATTAGTCTTTGTCCTTTCTTAAGATACTCCGGACGCTCCTTGTCCTAAGCCCCATGAATCTGGTTACCTTTGCTGATCTCTGCCGCCTTCTTTTGCGCTATTGTTACTTACGACGTCTCTTCTTTTATGCAATTCCTGACTAGTCATAGTTTTTCTAAGGACCGGAATAAGAGGTTTCGGCTTTTTGGGGTATTTACCATAACTAATAATTTTATATTGGAAAAGCTTAAGAATTTCAAACAATTATGAGCGATATTCAACTAAGGTCCCCGTTAAGTAAGATGGGTGCCAATACAAAGCTAACAAGCGGGAACCCTGATCTAGACACAGTAGGATCAATTGAGTTAGCAAATCTAATGTGCGTACAAGCATCATTTTCCTTTTATTTTTGAACTTGGCACTATTTAAATAAAGAAGAACCTACAATAAGGTTTTCTTCCTTAAACACTAACCCGGCCACGACTCACAAATAAGGTAACTCCGCCCTGTGTGTTTTGGATCAAATCGGTTGACAATTCTCCACTCATGTCCTTCTAGATCTGGGTAAGTGATCTTCAAGGGCATCTCCCCGATCCATTCTTCCCAGCGCTCCTCAATCAGATCCATAACTACTGTTGCTTGAGCATGAGTAACTAGGGAACTGAAAATTGTAATAATGTTGTCAACTAAGAAAGACAGGAAGTCCATGCGAGCCAGGCTGATATTAACCAAAAAGATACCCTCCTCAAAAGGGCATGAAATCAAAGACCCAGTCAGGGATAGAGTTGAGAATGACATTAAAATTGAACAACTGTGTAGGAGTACTAATAAGTTTTGTAAGGATATAGTTTATTTAATTGAGTGAAATTAGGCTAGTATTCTTTCTGAATGTGATAGCAGAGAACTGTGATTCTTCGCTCGATCAATTCTTGCCATCACGCTCTGGCTTTAGCATCTGCCGAGCACATCTAAGCGAAAAATAGAAAAAACTGGATTTCAATTGGATACCCTTTTTCTCTGTTCCAGGTACAAGTCAAGTTGAATTTACAAAAGAGAATTCAGTGTTAGAAATATTCAAATCCATAAATTCACTACGAAACAAGGCCGGAACCAAGCCCTAAATTGCGCGTGCACTTCTGCCTCAGGACTATAAGGTTAACTATAAACTTCATTTCTCTCTGTACCTCAGGGAGTTTTTCCAGAGCTGAATTGCGCGTGCACTTCTGCTAGAGCAGAATCACGTGTGTACTTGGTGTATAACCTCAGCAGTATCTTCCATCAGAACCCCAGATTGGCAATGAATATGTCCTTTAGGCTTTGCTAGAAATGGTCGAACACTAAAAAATCGGTGGAAAACCAGCTTAAGCTGGTTGTACTTTTATGTTTGTTCAATTCACACAAGCAGGGTGATTGAGGTGTATGCTTTGCAAGTTTTTTACTTTCTTCACACAACAAAACAAAGGCATGATAATATAGTACTCAACTGCTCGTGTCGTATGGCTCTTCTACATTCTATAATCTATAATATGTTCATTCATACCAATATACCTGCTAAAAAAAACAATAACTTTTCAACCCCTCTCACAGTTATCAAACCTGCAACACCAAATTCCTCTCTGCCCTCAGCTCGGGAACGCAATTCCCACGCTCACGGCCAGTTAGAGAAAACAATCCACCCCCATCTTTCTCTTAAAACTCACCTCAGTCTTGTAAATGTCCTTCCCAAATCCTAGCGTAAGGTGTATGACCCACCGAATCCATTGCTGACTTCACCACGATCGATTAGGTGAAAGGGTTCTGCAAAGTTTGTTTTTTCATACAAGCAGCGTGGTTATAGTACTCATATTATGCTAGCCATGCAATTCGTACTGCATTGGCAGAATTGCTATACACTCTATAAAAGGAGGCTCGATATGCCTTCGTGCTCTACAAAAAAAAAGAAAAAACTGAAATTTTGTACCAGTGTATATCGAGAAGCCATGGCCCTCCCTGCTCAAATTCTTGACATTCCTCAACGACTTGCTGAAATTAACGTTGAAATAAAAAATGTATAAAATTTTCTTCGAAAGACTCGAATAATATTAAATGGTTTCTTGAGGCATCTTCGCTCTGTGAACCCGGCTGCTATTGAAGCCCGAATGGAAGCAAGCCGCTAAAGAATTCGGAAACTAGAAGAAAGATTCCAAGGACTACGCCAGGAGAAGCAGGCACTGATCATGGAGGCAATCTTCCTTGGTGCTCGAGAAAACTAAAAGAGTTTGTCGACTCCTTTTAGTTTTAGAAGGTTTCAATAAGTGTCTTGAGACATTTGTTTTCATGTCTGGTGTTCTTTTTTTTAGTATAGATCTACTCCGGCGGCTAATGGAGATAGACTCCTATCTATGCTAACTATCTTTGTTTGGTTTTATTTGTTATGGTTTCATGTATAGTATGGTAAAACCTAAAGTGTAAAATGCTTACTACTTAATTCTACGCTAATAGAATAATTAAAAAAAAGTTATTCCCTATATGACTACTCTAACTTTGGGCAAAAGAACTGGAATAAGAATGAGATACACAATGCCATCATTATATGGCCGATAGTAGTACAGTAAATGACGCCTTCCTCTTCAGTGCCACGCATAATTATCTCGCGTAAAGGCAGAAGAAAGAAAGCCTGAATGAAAGAAAGCTTACCAGGAGTGCCAAACCACTCTAGTATCTTCACCCTTGCACCCCCTATGCTATTATACTTGGACTAGGGGCCTCCTTCCCTTGTGCTTTTATACACATGGAAGTACCTTTTCTTATCAATTCGCCTTCATAAAAAAAAAATAGTCAAATTTGGTGACTACTATTTTAGTGTTCACCCTCTCATCCCAAACTTACCCTTTTTCCACGGAAGCCCTCCCCTCACTTTATTGTTCTTCATGAGTGGGAAGAAAGCAAAATCTTTCTTATCCAATACCAATCCGGGAATACTAGGCTAAGCATGTAGCCTAGCCGCTTCACTCGTCAAAAACAGGCTTAGTTGAATGGTACTAACTAAGAATGCTATTGGATGAGGAAATTTTTACTCCGGAAGACCTGGAAAGACGGAACTACTTTCGGCGGGTCCTTCTATTATCTCCTTCACGCTACCCAATCCGAACTAATGAGTGCCTGTAGCAGCATTGAGTGATCCCCTTCTCCGACACCGATACCCTAGGGATTACATATTGTGCCAACTCCCCTCTGCTGCCTCGCTCTACAACCGGATACTTTTCTTGGCACTGGTTGAATTACTTGGAACCCTAAGAAAGGATCGACTGTCTCTCGCTTTACTTTACCGGTAAAGCATTTCTTGCTAGATCGGATTGAGAGTGACTTCTTCCGCTGACTAAGGTGTTTCGTTTGTGCGTTTGCAACATCCGAAAGGAAAGCCGTCTCTCTTCCATTCGGAGCAAGCATCGTAATCGTACCGCTATAAAACAATCCATAGGAAGCGGAGCAACCTCTACGTATTGCCCATTCGCCATCCTTGGTGAGTCCGGTTTTCTGTGCTACGTTATTCTTAGATCCAGCGAAATCATTGGTATTGGTTTCAGAGTCCACTGGCTGTCTAGAAAGCCGATTGTCAACTTGAATGTTTACACAAGAATCTCCAATCCAAGCCTCTNGAACGAAAGAAAGCTGACCAGGAGTGCCAAACCACTCTAGTATCTTCACCCTTGCACCCCCTATGCTATTATACTTGGACTAGGGGCCTCCTTCCCTTGTGCTTTTATACACATGGAAGTACCTTTTCTTATCAATTCGCCTTCATAAACAAAATAGTCAAATTTGGTGACTATAATTTAGTGTTCACCCTCTCATCCCAAACATACCCGTTTTCCACGGAAGCCCTCCCCTCACTTTATTGTTCTTCGTGAGTGGGAAGAAAGCAAAATCTTTCTTATCCAACACCAATTCGGGAATACTAGGCTAAGCATGTAGCCTAGCCGCTTCACTCGTCAAAACATGCTTAGTTAAATGGTACTAACTAAGAATGCTATTAGATGAGGAAATTTTGACTCCAGAAGACCTGGAAAGACGGAACTACTTTTGGCGGGTCCTTCTATTATCTCCTACACGTTACCCAATCTGAACTAATGAGTGCCTACAGCAGCATTGAGTGATCCCCTTCTCCGACACTGATACCCTAGAGATTACATATTGTGCCAACTCCCCTCTGCTGCCTCTCTCTACAATCGGATACTTTTCTTGGCACTGGTTGAATTACTTGGAACCCTAAAAAAGGATCGACTGTCTCTCGCTTTACTTTACCGATAAAGCATTTCTTGCTAGATCGGATTGAGAGTGACCTCTTCCGCTGACTAAGATGTTTCATTTGTGTGTTTGCAATTTTTGAAAGGAAAGCCATCTCTCTTCCATTTGGAGCAAGCATCGTAATCGTACCACTATAGAACAATCCATAGGAAGCGGAGAAACCTCTACGTATTTCCCTTTCGCCATCCCTGGCGAGTCCGATTTTCTGTTCTACGTTTTTTTTATAGATCCAACGAAATCATTGGTATTGGTTTCATAGTCCACTGGCTGTCTAGAAAGCTGAGTGCCAACCTGAATGTTTATACAAGAATCTCCAATCCAAGCCTCTTTTTCAATCTGGGGCAATACGAGTGACAAAAGTTATTTCTTATAAACAGGCTTTCGAGGATAAATTAGAGGACTACCGATTGATTGATCTCGGAAGCAAAGAATGACGGTTCGAGGACTTGGGCTGCCTTGGGAATCTCCGAGGACCTGAGCTAAGGGATTATTTACTGAACATCCCATACTTTACCTATCATTCGGTGAAGTGCCCCCTTCCATTTCTTAGGTAAGAGGAATCTACCAATAATGCGTAAACCAGTGCCCTTTTCTGTTGTACTAATCAACTATATGAAATATAGAAAAAAGGTCTTCAATCTTGATGCTAGATTTGAGTGGTTGATGTTTTCCAACTTCCATATCAATTATGGAGAGAGAGAGAGATCGAAGGTCTTGTCATGCATCTTGGAGACAATAATTGCTAAAAATAAAGGCTGTTAAGGTCACATTGACATAGAATAATACAGATTAGCTCGCCCAGTGAGAAAGGCCCTGACCCTCCCAACAAAGTATCAAAAAGAAAGAGAGAAAAATCGGATATGAATAAGGGATAGTCAAGTCCCATTCAATCGATTCCTAATTCAATAGGGGAATCAAACATTTAACTATTTACGATGTCTCCCGCGGGGACGAAAATCAAAACCGGTCAGGATTCGCTCATCAAAGACACTTCAATTCGATCTTAGACGATCTAAGGTTTACCGTCTATTCGGCCCCATTTCGGTGCACTATTGGAGAGCTCACTAGACCCACCGATTTCTCAATCAAAGNCTTGAACCAGTGCCCTTTTATGTTGTACTAATCAACTATATGAAATATAGAAAAGAGGTCTTCAATCTTTACGCCAGCTTTGAGTGGTTGATGTTTTCCAACTTCCATATCAATTATGGAGAGAGAGAGAGATCGAAGGTCTTGTCATGCGTCTTAGAGACAATAATTGATTAAAATAAAGGTCGTTAAGGTCACATTGACATAGAATAATACAGATTAGCTCGCCCAGTGAGAAAGGCCCTGACCCTCCCAACCAAGTATCAAAAGGAAAGAGAGAAAAATCGGATATAAATAATGGATAGTCATGTCCCATTCAATCGATTCTTAATTCAATAGGGGAATCAAACATTTAACTATTTACGATGTCTCCTGCGGGGACGAAAATCAAAACTGGTCAGGATTCGCACAATCAAAGACAGTTCAATTCGATCTTAGACGATCTAAGGTTTACTGTCTATTCGGCCCCATTTCGGTGCACTATTGGAGAGCTCACTAGGCCCGCCAATTTCTCAATCGAAAATGGAAACTAGCCTACTGAAGGCACAAGGGCGTAGCGAGCACAAAATAGAGGAAATTTACATGGGTCTCCTTGAAGAACGAAGTCTATGGTAAAGAAAGAAGGGTAGAGTGGGCACACTTTTATTGTTCTTGGATTGGCATGGCTCCCCTCATTTGATGGTTGAGGCTCGGCCTTTGACTCCGCTTGCCTCTACTTTTCATGTCAAGCGTACAAGCCTAGTTTAGTGGGATTTACTTTAAAGAAAGGAATTCTTTTTCATCTCCCCTGTCAAAGTCGATGTCTTAACCTGACTTCCTGAGCTCAGTTGATTCTTGAAGCAGTAGCTCTGGATCGAGAGCTGGATGCTTACCTTATTATTCTGAAAAGGAGAAAGAGCTCTTTTTATAGATGTTGAGGTGAGTAAGGGGGGTTTGCTGGCTTGACGGGTAGCTCATTCAATCAAGGAAAAATTCCTTCCCCTTTTGTTTACAAATTTAAAAAGTAAACAACCTTAGTAAGCTAGCTTCGGTTTCTAAGCAAGCTAGGCACTACGCTAGGACGTGGATTGATCATGACGAGAATGCACTTCTCCGTAATGTAATGTAAATGTAATAGAAGAGGCAGAGTCCAGTTCCCCTCCCTTCTCGACCAGACGAAGGAGATATGAATTCCATTTAGGCGGGCCAGGGCTTGGCTTGACCCTGTGTTCTCCCGGGTCAGAGGCGAGAACTTGCAAGTAAATCATTCAGCGATGGAGTGTTCATAGAACAGAAGGCCTCACCCAAGGAGTGGATGATTTGGATGGAGTCTTGCTTTGATGCTGGGGAGATGAGATCCATAGATCTGGATAGAGTCTCTCTCATAGAGGAAGAATACATGCACTAGCGAGCTACGACTTACGTAATTGATCGCATCAAATAGTCCTTCCTCCGGGCATGGAACCAAACCCGGTACATCCAATTCTATTGCGATCAACAACTGAGAGAAAGAACCTCTTGGTGGAGTCCAGTCCCCTGAAGGACAGAATAACACTTCTTAGTGACTAGGAGCGGAGAGCCAGTTGCACCTTTTTTGTCTTTGGCCGACTTATCTTATTTCTATAAGCAAGCTCCCTCTGGCCATCCAGCCCCTGGACGGCTCTCGGTTCTTGTGCATGTTAGGGGATTAGGCGACAGTTTAAAGAGATACTCGAAATCTTGACGAAAAATCCTATCTATTATATTTTCTTAGTTTAGTAAAGGGATTTTCCCTTACTAGTCAAGTAGTAAGGTAGGGCGCTATTCGATGAAGAAAACAGACGTTAGGAAAGTGGTTCAGGTAGCTCAGCTGGTTAGAGTAAAGGAGTGAAAATCCTTGTGTCAGTGGTTCGAATCCACTTCTAAGCAGGTGAAAGGTCCAAACCGTAGCCGGGAGAGATCCAGATTTAGAAATGAAAGTGAAAGAGTAAGCAATAAAATGTGAGCGCTCCTGCACTATATAGATGGATTTTTGACGGTAAGGTTGGGGTGGCTTGGTTCAGGCAGATTAAAAAAAAAGCGGTTGATTACTCGGATTGGTTCTCGCATCCTTGTGCCCAAAATGATGGGCGAGTTCGGTTTGAGTGTTCATCGATAAGGTGGATCTATATGCTTCAGGGTGGTGAGACGAGGTGGTCAGCGCATCTGTTTTGGGTAGAGAGGACATAGGTCCGAATCCTGTCACCTTGATGTGGTAGCCTTCTCTGTGGTTAGACAGTAAGGCAAACTGTGCAAAGCATAGAGTAAAGACATGATGCCTCGACTAAGTAAAGTGTTTTTGCCCCTTATCGGTAGTTCCGTAGCAGGTTGTTTCGTACATTTTCTAGGATCAGATAGAAGCACCACCCCAGAATTGATCATTCTTTTCTTCTT